>JACYXH010000298.1:782500-1067500 GCA_026745465.1 Lota lota | reverse complement strand
GAATGTTCTAATTGGCTCTCTCCCCTGCATACATAAGTCCAAACCTTAACTCGTCAACTCCTTACTTTCTCCTCCAACCATCTCTCTCTGTGTCACTCTCTGTGTCACTCTCTGTGTCAGTCTCTGTGTCACTCTCTGTGTCACTCTCTGTGTCAGTCTCTCTCTCTCTCTCTCTCTCTCTCTCTCTCTCTCTCTCTCTCTCTCTCTCTCTCTCTCTCTCTCTCTCTCTCTCTCTCTCTCTCTCTCTCTCTCTCTCTCTCTCTCTCTCTCTCAACATTTCATAACATGGTAAATTGATGACAGAGCACCCAACAAGACATGGAGTGTGTGTGCACGTTTGTGTGCATGTGTGTGTGTATGTGTGTGGACATGACAGCAAACTGCCAGCATGGGCTGTCAGCATTCGCCATGGCGACCACTGAGGTCATCATCAACCTAATAGTTTGTATAAATACTGTAGCATACCCTAGTGGGTCCATAATATAATAATAATGTGCTCTAGTCGTAAGGTCGTAGTCTGTATTGGAATGGAGGAATAGCTGGTAAATACAATACACAGGAAACCATGTTTATCAAATAAAGGAAGAAACCAATATTAGCCATGGCTGTAAGGGATGATTGTGGGATTCAAGCCGACATACGACATTCAAATTCAAATCTAACGATGACGCGCATGGACTTAAAGCATCTACAACACCAGCCGGGGCCCCATGTGTAGAAATATACATATATATACACACACAGATATATATATATATATATATATATTTATATTGGCATGATAGTATCCACAGTAGGGCAGATGAGTTCCTATCTTGTAATCAGCCATTAGGGATCCAGACCTTCAGGTTAGAGCATACTCCATTATGGATCACCCCCCGGTGTCCATATGTCAAAGTGTCCATTATCTAGCTGTCAAACTGTAGCGAAAGCCACAAACGCAGGGATTTATGCACACACACACATACACACACACACACACAACTCTTTCCATCTCACTTCTCTAATGAGTCATTACAGCAGCACCACTTATCCTCTTCTGTTCAGCTATCGCGCTATTCAAATCGGCAGGTTATTGTCTTTCATTTGCTACCTATTTCTACCTTTCATTTATTTTCATCGTGGATCTTATGTCACATATGTGATCTCCAGCTCTGCATTGGTCAGCCGAGGACTGCATGTATCTTGGATATAGGATGACCCTGAAGACCTCTTGGACGATGGGTCGTGTTCTGTGTGAAAGGTTCTGCAGTACATGAGAGGCACTTCCTGTTTCACTGATCCACTTAGAGCGCACACGGTGGAGAAGACCGCAGGACACGACGACATTCTCTACTGCTCCATAAACTGTATGGCACGCACTCAGAATCACAATGTAAATGATCAATAACACACACACACACACACACACACACACACACACACACACACACACAGATTCACACACACACTGAATCCCACCCCCTGGCCCTAAGGCTAATAGCTGGCCCCGTGGCACCTCTTGGTATTTCCCAGGGGAGAAATCACTGCTATGTAAAATAACAGCACTACTACTACTACTACTACTGACAGCAGGCTTAGAGTGATGAACACACACACTCTCCATCCCTAGCTCTCTCACACAAACACACCATCACTCACAAGAACACACACCCTCATCCAAATGCAGACAGAGACACACAAGGCACAACAAAATCCATACAAACACACACGAATGAGAGAGAAAGAAACAGCGAGAGAGAAAAAGAGAGAGAAAGCGAGAGTGAGAGAGAGAGCTAGAGAGAGAGGGAGAGCTAGAGAGACAGATAGAGAGCGAGAGAGAGTTATATTAAGTGAGCTAAGGCAAACATACCCTGTTTTTCTAAGGATGCTTTGCACACACACACACACACACACCCACACAGTCAAGCAGATGGAGTCTTTAATTTATGATCAGTCATCTTTTCTGTTTGCAGCGCTGATCCAGCAAAGCCAACGCTGTCATAGACGGAGGAAGTCGCTGTCAGAAGGAAAGTGAACTAAATACTTTTTTCTTTTCTTTTTTTGAGGCGACACCGGTGTGCAAGTCGGTACCAAATTAAGGTCACCAATCTCTTCAGAGCCCCACCCCTACAAGCCCTCACAGGCCAGACGAGCCGAGCGCACCAAATTATTCAACGTCAGCGGGGTAAAAAAAAACAAAACATGCTGCACATGATGGCAGCTATAAACAGCACTGGAAAAAGAAAACATGAGTTTGCACTTCAGAAAGTTTTCAACCTCAACTGCATGCTTTTTAAGTTCTATATTCGACCAAAGAAAAGGGCAGTTGGTGCACACCAGGAAGACTAAGATGATACATCTAGTGACAGAGTATGGGCTTAATAACCTTCAAATGAGTATAGGTATCCAAGTCTCTATACGTATGCCCCTGCTGATCGGCATTAGCACAGAGTATTTCGATTGGCAATCAGCGCTTCCATGTGCCACCTTCAGCTAAACCACATCGGCCTCTCCTGGATCAATCAACATATCAGAGGAGAGGGGGAGAGGGGAGAGTGGAGGAGAAGAGAGGAGGGGAGCGGAGAGGAGAGAGAATAGAGGAACATGGAAGACTGTTGTATTATTAACAAGACCAAGCTGTCCTGAAGTGCATGAAAACCCATTAGGAATTCTGTCTCTCCTACCACTTCTCCTCCTCTATTTCTGAATTCCCCTTAAAGAGAGAGACATGACTCACACTATACTTTCTTTCCTTTGCTTGAGAGAGAGAGAGAGCAGAAAAAGGCAGAAACTAGCAAGACTTTGTCAAACCTAGTCTCATACAGAGGCACTCGCACTCGGGGAACCAGAACCGATATTTTCACAAAGCATGTTACTCAGTAATAGCTGTCTAGTTGGCGATGTAATTTCCAACAAATCTTACCTACAGCTCCTTTAAATTGCCGGTCCATGACCATAGCATCTAGATCTTAACAGATGTGTCAAGAAGTGGATAAAATAAATATGGATATACTGTGTTTGTATTTTATAGTTTTCTAATCATATTACTAACCTGACATCGCCAAATCAATTCGCAAATGAGTATTATTCTGGAACTTCTCAGCCTATTTTCGATTTCAAAGGGGCTCTGGACAAATTGGACATCCAACCGATCAGAGCAACGAAACGTGTGACACGTCAGTGGCAGCCCTCTTGGTTGTTTATGAAAATGCCTCAACAGCACTGGCGCTTCTCTATACAGTCATCGTATTAGACCCGCCCCATGTTGGATAAAACGTTATGATTGGCCCGACACAGGCCAGATCTAGTGGAAATCTGTCTGAACGGTTGGGAAGTCAGATGCATATGCCAGAGCAAATACAACATGAGCTCACAGATTCACCTGGTTCCCAGGCATTTTTACTTTCTTCTTTTTCTGGAGCAGTCTGAAGCGACACAGCTGCATCTTGTTTGTGTTGATTGCTGTGGCGCATTACATAATGGCTCCATTATTGTCCACCTCAGTTTCACTCAGTTAAATAGAGACATGTAAATAAATGTTAGCTTATTTTCAACAAGGGATCTATTTAAACGTTTTATTGTGTGGGCAATTAAGCCTGACAAAAGCACCTCTTGGTGATGTGTGCTGGTGTCCATTTTAAAATATTGCTTTAACTGTAGGACACATAAACTGTTATAAAGAACAGCATGACTTGAACTGACTATCAAACTTCACACTTTGTCTACACACTCAAATATTTCAAAATATTTTATGTTTTTGGTTCTATGTCCTCAGTAATTTATACTGGATCATGCATAGAAAATACTTCCAGAGCTGTTTTGGGAAAAAATTATTAAAAGCTTCAACATACTCATCATAGATAAGATATTATCTTCCACCATGAATATTCATCATTATTTGTGACTGTTCATGACTATTCATGACTCATTTCTATGGCTCATTTTCTGCTTGTTACCCCAAAGAAATATGCATAGACCCACAGACTGCAACATATACACACCCTATGAAAACACACATACAGAAAATAGCAATGAACATAAACAAACAATAAGGGAGAAAATGAGAGCCTATTAAATACAAAACAACCATAGAGATCTATACATAGACTATCTATAGCAATAAATACATTTTGTTCACCTAAATGTATCTATTGTAGTAGCTTAGCTTCAAAGTCATGCTCACTGCATTCTGATAATGACAGAGAAACAAAGCCAAATAATCATATATCACACACACACGCACATGCACACACACACACGTTCACAGACTAAAATGACATGAATTAGACTAGAGTTGCACATTATTCGTGTAAATTATAATATACTATACTATAATTATTTTGTAAATTACAACCATCGCTCTAGTGAGATGTTAATCAGCCTTCAAATTTACTTAATAGTTATCATTAAGCCAAAGCCTTGCTCTGGCTCATATACACACACACACACACACACACAAAGGTGGACAGTCGACAGTCTATAAACGTATCCTTGTAATTGTGAGACAGCTGTGATGATCCGTTGTGTGTGTGTGTGTGCCTGCAAGTAGGTGATCTCTTTCTATCAATCTATGTTTTGAGCAGATTTTAGAACGGTTTTAGTAAATTACACTAAATGGCAATCCGGATAGAAAGAAAGGTTTGCACATTCAAGTTTTTCAACCGCCATTGGAAATTGTGCATGTGATTGTATGTGTGTTAGTCCCCATATGTATGTGTGTAACTCTCTCTGTGTGTATATGTGTGTTAGTCTCTGTGTGTTAATGTGTATGAGTCTCCGTGTGTGTATGTGTTGGTCTCCGTGTGTGTATGTGTGTGAGTCTCCGTGTGTATGTGCGTTAGTCTCTTATGTGTGCATAGCCTATGTCACATGTCATACATTCATATTCCCACACGAATGTGTATTGGTAAGGTCTTACCTCCACCAGGTGCGGGGTGGGGTTGAAGCCACACAGGTTACACACTTGGCTGTGACACTGGGTGCAGGAGTTGTAGTTGGGCGCGTCGGCACTGCCGATGTTCAGCTCTGTTTTACACAGCGGGCAGTTCACTCTGGGCTTCTGCGGCTCCACTGGTGCCACCGGAACGGCCGCAGGCAGCTGTTGCTGTGGCCCTTTCTGATGATGCGCAGGCAGCTTTTGCTGTGTGCCTTTCGGATGATGCTGTTGATGTGTCTCTTGTGGAGGATGCTGAGGCTGCTGCTGCTTTTGCTGCTTCTGGCTTGGTGCGTGAGGACCGCCCATTATGGGACCGCCCATCTGACTAGGGCCATGGGGGGCTCCGACCTGCGTTGGCGCGTGAGGACCGCCCATCAGGGGACCCCCTATCTGACCAGTTGGCGCGTGAGGACCGCCCATCAGGGGACCCCCTATCTGACCAGGTGGTGCGTGAGGACCGCCCATTATGGGACCGCCCATCTGACTAGGGCCATGGGGTGCTCCGGCCTGCGTTGGCGCGTGAGGACCGCCCATTAGCGGACCCCCTGTCTGACTAGTTGGTGCGTGAGGACCGCCCACGCTGGCTGGCTTGGCCCCAGGGGGTCCATGCTGCCGGTTCTCTGACGCTGCGTTGCTGAACACCACCTTGCCCCGGGCAGGGCTGGGCTGTGTCGAGGCGGCGGGGAGAGGGTCTACATTGATCAGGGTGCTAGCTTGGTTTAGCAAAGAGGCACCAAAGCCAAACAGCTTGGTCAGCCCATCCTGGGCAGGGGGAGGGGCCTGGCTCTGGGGCCGGTGGGCCGGGGAGGAACCAGCGCTCCTGGTGTGGTCCTGATACCTGGCGCTGGGCTGGTGCATTGGTGAACCACGACCCAGATCGGGCTGGGAGGGGGCCTTGGCTAGCCCGGGTAGTGGCACCGCACCTGGGTGAGGGATCCGGGGGCCTCCTGGCTGGTTGAGTCCCCCTGTAGGACCCCTGACACTTCCTTGCACTCCTGTCACTTTCTGGGAATGAGGGTCAGACCTCATCCCCTGCTGGGACTGCCCTGTCTGGGGGACGTTGGGCCCTTGGTGTCTCTGGAGTCCTGGGGAGGCCTGAGGCTGGGGCTGGAGTTTAGGCCCTGCTTGAGAGGAAGGGTATGTCTGGGAGTGGGGCTGGGATTGGGAGAAGGGTTGAGAGTGAGGCTGGGATTGAGGGTAGGGCTGGGATTGGGCCTGGGAGTAAGGCTGGGAGTAGGGTTGGGATTGGGCCTGAGAGTAGGGCTGAGATTGGGCCTGGGAGTAGGGCTGGGATTGGGCCTGGGAGTAGGGCTGGGATTGGGCCTGGGAGTAGGGCTGGGATTGAACCTGGGAGTAGGGTTGGGATTGGGCCTGGGAGTAGGGCTGGGATTGGGCCTGGGAATGGGGCTGGGATTGGGCCTGGGAGTAGGGTTGGGATTGGCCCTGGAAGTGGGGCTGGGATTGAGAGTATGGCTGAGATTGGGCCTGGGAGTAGGGCTGGGATTGGGAGTAGGGCTGGGAGTAGGGCTGAGAGTGATGGGGAGATGGGGACTGGGAGTAGGGCTGGGATTGCGGCTGGGACTGGGAGTAGACCTGGGCCTGGCCGTAAGGATGAGATGCCGGCGGCTGCTGTGGTGGCTGACTCTGTGCTGGAGGCTTGGTCTGTGGTGCTGGCTGTAGCGGCTGAACGGCGGGCTGCTGAGCCTGGGCAATGGGCTTGGCCTGGTGGGATGGAGAGTGGATCTGCTGCTGGCTCTTAGAGCGCGGTGTGGTCATGTCAATACCCAGAGCCCTTTGCATCTGACAGTTCAAACACAACCACTCCTGGACCTAGACGGAGAGACAGAAAGGCGGAAGGGGGAAAAAAGGTTTCATTGTTTTTTTCATTGTTGTCGAAAGCGTGCTGGGCAATGTAAGATAAGCATAATTTACTATAGAGAAAATGTATTATTGATGGTTGAATAAATTAAATTAAGAATGAATAATCAGAGAGGTGAGTTTAGATGTCTGCGTGCGTGTGAGCGTGTGCACACATGTGTTTTTGTGTGTGTTTAGTTTTCTAGCAGATGGATGTCAATTCCAACCTAGCTATCTGAACCAATGGTTCAAATCTCTCCAGAGAGATCGTTATTTCTATACGTATTACTTCCAACATGGATCTCTTTCTTTGCTGGGAACTCATTCACACACGAGTACAATGTCTGTAACTCTGTGTGATCTGTAACGCTTTGTGTGATCGTGTGTGTATGTATATGCGTGTCTTTGTATGTATGTGTGTGTGCGACAGAGTTGAGAGGATGCGTGGCAATGGGTATGGAAAGTTTTTAATTTAAAGCAGACGATGACGAGAGAAAAAAGTTTAATCAGCCAAAGTAACAGAGAGAGCGAGAGATAGAGAGAGAAAGAGGTGCAAAGAGACCGATGGGTTCATCCCCATTTTACAGCACAGCCCTGTAAAAGGCATGCTTCTTGATACAAAATGCACACAGAAAAGCACATTAACAAGAACATTAAAACACACACACACATCATCTAAAAGTAACGCACACTCATCTCTTCACCTCCACGCTTTCTTTCCCTTCATCCACTCCATGCCCTCTCCCTGAGGTAGGACATACCTCCCTCTCTCTTTTTCTGTCTCTCTCCATCTCCCTCTTTCTCTGAGGTAGGACATACACCTCTCTCTCTCTCAGGTAGGACATACCTCCCTCTCTCTCCCTCTTTCTTATGTAGGACATACCTCTCTCTGTCTCTCTCTGTCTCTCTCTTTCTCTCTGATGTAGGACATACCTCCCTCTCTCTCTCTGATGTAGGACATACCTCTCTCTTTCTCTCTGATGTAGGACATACCGCCCTCTCTCTCTCTGATGTAGGACATACCTCCCTCTTTCTCTCTGATGTAGGACATTCCGCCCTCTCTCTCTGATGTAGGATATACCTCCCTCTCTCTCTCTGATGTAGGACATACCTCTCTCTTTCTCTCTGATGTAGGACATACCGCCCTCTCTCTCTTTGATGTAGGACATACCTCTCTCTCTCTCTCTCTCTCTGATGTAGGACATACCTCCCTCTCTCTCTCTGATGTAGGACATACCTCCCTCTCTCTCTCTCTCTCTCTGATGTAGGACATACCGCCCTCTCTCTCTGATGTAGGACATACCTCACTCTCTCTCTCTGATGTAGGACATACCTCCCTCTCTCGCTCTGATGTAGGACATACCTCCCTCTTTCTCTCTGATGTAGGACATACCGCCCTCTCTCTCTTTGATGTAGGACATACCTCCCTCTCTCTCTCTGATGTAGGACATACCGCCCTCTCTTTCTCTCTGATGTAGGACATACCTCCTTCTCTCTCTCTCTCTCTGATGTAGGACATACCGTGTGCTGCTTCGCTCTAATCTTGTCCCGCTGCTCAACATTCTGCTTATGCAGTCCTACGGTCCTGTTTGTCCTGGAACAGCCACGTAATGCAGTCTACACACGTCTAATATTCACATTAAAGACGTCTGACAGCGAGCACAAACAACTGTCGGAACAGCCAACCAGCAGTCGTTCCAATTTCCACCACGCCCGTCCTCTTTTCCCAGAATGCAATGCTTCAACCCGGCGGAAACCTCCATCCCCGAAGCTAAGCAAGAAAGTCCCTTTAAAATAACCACGAACAAGACGGAAAGATAGTCCCTTTAAAATAACCACGAACAAGACGGAAAGATAGTCCCTTTAAAACAACCATGAACAAGATGGAACGATAGTTCCATTAAAACAACCACAAACAGGATGGAAAGATAGTCCCTGTAAAATAACCACAAACAGGAACGAACAATATGTCCTTTTAAAATAACCCCAAACAAGATGGAACGATAGTCCCTTTAAAATAACCCCAAACAGTACAAAATGCCCAGGCCGAGGAAGAAAGGCTGTAAAAATGGATACGTTATATCAGTCCAGTCTCCTTAGCCGAACAGATCCTGCCCGCTGCCGTCCGAAACTGCTCTGCTGTCTGGCGTATATCAGGCTTGACAGAATTACTGATGCTGCATTCTGTTTAGTCAGCTCCTGTAGCAATCATCTATCTTTCCCTAGCTCTCTCCATCTCTGCTCTCCACCTCTCATTCTCTCCCTCTCTCTGTTCACATCCTTCCCCCTCTCGGTCTCTCTCCCTCCCTCTCTCTTCCGCACATTCCAACTCTCTCTCTTATCACTGAAAGATTCTCTTTGTACTCCTCCTTTTTGTTCTCCCACCATTTCTCAAATTTTATCCTTTTGCACTTTTAATACATTTTTCTTATCTTATCTGCTTCATTGTATAAATACATATTTGTCTTTCTCTCCGTCTCCCTCTCTCTCTCCCCCTCTCGGTCTCATTCTCTCCCCCCCCCCCACTGTCTCTCTCCCCCCTCTCTCTCTCTCTCTGATCTCTGTTCCTTGTACAGCTCTGCTCCACTTTTACCATAATTACTGCTGATAAATATAGTGGAGGGGGACGAGAGACACAGAGAAACAAGTGAGTGGGAGAGAGAGAGACAGAGAGACAGAGAGAGAGGCCAAAGCAAGATGGATTGGGGATAAAAGAGAGCTGTGGACAAGCGAGGAGTGCAAGACGAAGAGAGGAGCATGGGGGAGGCTATCTGTAATTAGGTGATTTTCTTCTTTTAGAAAACAAAGCACATGATCTTCTCGTTCAGCACATTTTTCCACCAACATTGTTTGTTGGTCTTTCATAGCTTCTCTCTCACACACAATATGAGACCTTAGCTGTTTAATATGCTAAATGCAGATATACTTGCAAGCCCATAGGTTAGATACATTACGTAATTGAATAGATGCGAATCTTCTGTCCGCTAGAAACATACCAGCTGTCTGAAGGCAGTCCCATATTTATCTTGGCTAGAAATTGATTATTTTTCCCCACTTGCCAACTTCTGCTTCTGATGTAATCCAGAGAAGAAGAAACCAACTTCTCTATTGGGGTTACATCAACGAGTAGCATAAAGGTTTAGCCCATTCTTGTATATGGTAATGTCTTTAGAACCACTAAAATAAGTTGGAATTGACATTAACATGACATATTTTGAGACATTCTGACATGTTACTTTCATTCAGTCTTCCATTAGTCACCATCTCCCCTTTCACTGTCATACACACACACCAGCATCTGATAGGGATCACTTAAAGTCAATAAAAAGGTAACGAGAGGAGACATACCATGCCCGAGCCAGAACGACCTGTTAGATCTTAACAGGAAATACTTCCTGGGGTATTCACACACACACACACACACACACACACACACACACACACACACACACACACACACACACACACACACACACACACACACACACACACACACATATATTTTATCTAATTATTGCAAAAGAAAACAACTATTTAAATATACTAATATTAGTCAAACTAACTTCTGCTAAAAAGTGCCAAATTCACATGGCTGGAAGTGGTTTTGGATAACCCTGTAAATGTAGTGTAATCCTGTTAATTACATGTAATAAAGCATTTATCTTTCATGTTGTTCATGTGTACCAAGGAAGTGAGTGAGAACACCAACAAAACATGTCATCAAGTCATCATTTCATTCGCATGAAAAGGCGTAGCTAAGTGGCCCAAATAATACCTTTTCCCAAGCATATGGGTGTGGATACAAAACAATTGTATTACATTGAACTGAGTGTGAGAAAAAATCTGCAAGACCTTCTACGTGTCATCCGTTCTCTGTGTCTACTGAAGTCATTTAGCTGTTCCAGCTTGAAATGATGCATCATAAATCCTATCATATCTCATAAATATACATAGCAAAGGCAGCTTGCTCTAAAGAGTGTGCCACACATCCTGCAGCACGTCCATTCACTCCAGTTTTTGGCCTCACTGGTGGTCAGTGATTTTGAACGCGATCAATAATCAAAATATATGGTCCTCAATCAAAATCTACCTCAGCACCTTGATCCAATTCACTCATCTGATCTGTTTCTCTGTGTGTGTGTCTGTGCGCGTGTGTGTTTATGTGTGCGTGTGCGTTATCCACTAATCCTAGATCAATATTGGCTCAGAATTGAATGTAAATGGACAGGCACACATCCAGATTCATTCTAGAGATTTAACAATTCAATGAGATCAACGTTGAAAAAAGGGTGACATACCAAAAGAATAGAGAGAAGATATCAATCGTATAGCTTTACTGAGCATGTATGTATGTAGGCCTATTGTGTGTCATGTGAACAAGGAGTCCCCTCCACTGTGTCAATGTGCCTTCTACAGTACGATATACAGTACTTGATCTCTTCCGTATCCTCTCAGGGTAACTTTCAATGAATTTATAGCCACAATTAATGTTGAACTAAAAATATTAATATAAAATGAAAATGTATAGTGAACCAGCAGATAGTTAACTGATTCAATAACCATGTCACTGCCTGAAATATTCTGATGTATTGTGAGGCTGACACCAAATACAGGGAAAACTCTTCAGAGATTGAAGTGTATTCACCTGAATTTTACTGAAAACTCTTTTGTTGAATTCAAAGGAAGGAATATATTTTACATCCTATTATTTCCATGCTGTGATATTACCAGGCAGCATGTGGTGAAGTGAAGCTCTGTTTGTAGTAAGATTACACCCGGTCCTCCGTATCCATCTGCCTAAAAACGTCGTTTTCGATGAACTGAGGCGGTTCTGCTCCTTGAGTCGGTCCACTGTTAAATGAATAATATAGCCTTAAACACTTTGACATCGTAATTAAACATCTATTGGGGATGCACAACGCATCCCCGGTCCTATTTTACCGTTTTGTGTAGTATTTCACTTTGCTGCGGCTAAACTCCATTTCTCTCGTCACACAGAGACATTGCTGCATTATTTACAACAGGGTTTGATAGGAGAGTAGGTCTCTGTAGAATCAACCATAAGTATCACATATTGCTTTCATTCCCATTTGACAACAACTCAGGGATTCTGTCTAGGAATCACTTCATATTACATTTTTGCAATGCTTTTATGACGAGAAATCAGTAATTTAGTAAGATTAAACACACATTTTTGCCTGCCCAGCAGCCTTGTAAACACAGAATGCACTTAAACTTTGTGAGCTTCCACGGGCTGCTGGTAGTCACTGTGTACCCGGCAGCAAGGAGCCCAGATTTGGCTAATGCATCTAGGTTTAAACATGCTATTCTCAGCCAGAGCGCCATACCAAAATGTTCACCAAAGTATTGGCTACAACTCTGTCAAAGGTTTATTTTTTGCAGTTTGGGACGTTTTTCCCCGAAAGCGAGGGGTTCAGGATCAAAATCCAGCACTGGAAAACAATGATTCATTTATTCAATTTATAAACTTACAATTTACAGAATGTTGCCTCCTGATGTTAAGAGGAGTTAGCGAAACTCATTCTGGGTAACGTAGGAAAATAGCACACTGGAGCAGATTGCGGGAAGCCTGACAAGAAAGCCAGTGAAAGATTGCAAATATTGATAAAGAACAATATTACACATTGCAGAAGAATAGGACCTGGGGTGCATTATACATCACCAATGGATAGATATCGATGTCAAAGTGTTTTAGGCTGTGATATTACTTTCTCTGTGATGGTTCTCCATGGTTAAAAGCGCTATTTATTTGTTAGAATTAGTGTTAAATATCCCTATAATCAGCCATCCCTGACATAGAGTGTTAAGCCAGTAAAATTGGTCTCCCAGACCATCCACTCTGCTGTAAACCAAAAAACACAATGTCTGGTATCCCGTTCACACTTTATCCAATCAGGAGATAGCACTCGCAGTAGGAATTCAGTGTTGACTGACAATGGCGGAACAGATGAAGCTACCATTAAGCACTCCCAGGAACGGCTTACACAACAAAACAAGGGAAAAATCGGCTGAAGTAAAGTAAGAAGAAAACCTAGATGCCAGGAAAGAGAGACAGGAGTCATGCAAGACCCGCATTTATGGTGACGTGGGGAGGAAGAAGGGGAGTGCTAACTGCTAAATAGACAGGAAATAAGCCAAAATGACAACATTGCCTACAGCACGTTTAAAGGTGCAGGGTGTACAATTTTGTGGCATCTAGTGGAACAGACTTGGCAGAAATGGAAAAGAGTATATTTTAATTACTGTATAATATAATTCCATGAAAATAATAATTGTGTTTTCGTTACAATAGGATGAGCCTTTTATAGCTACATTCTAATGAGCTCACCATGTTGCCCCGCCATGTTTTTAGAATAGCCCAGAACGGACCAACGGCTCTGGAGGGGACGTGTTCTCGATTTCTTTTCATCATAATCGCTATCTAACTTGCAAGCCATGACCCATGATTTTACAGACTAAATAACTAAATACAAATGATAAATCAATCAAGGAATCTCATCACTTGCACTAAACAATGCACCTTTAAATATACTGTTTGACAAATTATATTTCTGCTACTACTTGCCGTTTGTGCAAATGGCGCACTCAAGCTAAACATCCATCTATCTGCCAGTTTGTCTGAAAGTCAGTCTCAATCTGTCTGCTCTGTCCACTTGTTCCTCAATCTTCTTATCGCTCTATCGTTTTGTCTCTGTGTCTGTCTGTTTTTCTGTCTGTCTCTGGGCCCTCATACTGAGTTTGAGCAGAAGCCATTAATCATTTAAAGCCGCTCATTAGAAACCCCCTGCTCTTGAACCACCGTTTGCAACTGTGCTGACTTGCGGGGGGCTGGATAAATATATGCAGTGAAATAATTTGGGCATAAAGTAATAAGTAAGTTAGTAGTTACATTTTACTTTTTGTATGTGTGAGGGTTTGACTACATGGTTGCACTATGTGTCCGTGTGTGTGTGTGTGTGTGTGTGTGTGTGTGTGTGTGTGTGTGTGTGTGTGTGTGTGTGTGTGTGTGTGTGTGTGTGTGTGTGTGTGTGTGTGTGTGTGTGTGTGTGTGTGTGTGTGGAGATATCCAGAGAGCCATACATTCAACATGAGAAGAGCAGCAAAAGATCAGCACTGATTCTCCAGCCAGGCTAGGGCATCAGGCAGCACACACACATTCTACACACACACCAACACACGTGGCACAAATAATTATTTATTGTTAGGTATTATTATTCGTTTTTTACTCCAATTATAAAATTTGCGAACAACAATGACTACAGTTGTGCAGCTGGGTTTCGATCTCTGATATGCTGCCCGGCTTGAAGTATATTGGAAGCATGCGCTCTTTGTAATCTACCGCTTTTGTGAGGCTCAAAGCGCTGACTGTGTGGGGAGGAAAGCGGAATTCTGCTCAGCCTTGAATCACGTGACATAGCGCAACAATGCCCCCTAGTGACTCAGCTAAGTGACACATTTCCGAGGATGCTAACGCAGCCAACGCTGCGACCATACCCCCATCTATGTACTTAAAACTTTAACTATTTTACTATTCTACTACTCTAACTATTAAATTAGAGCAGTTCTTTTTTTAACAAATAAATATATCCGGCTTGGCTTAAGGATGCGTTATCAACGCACAAGTAGGTAAAAGCCAAAGTATGTGCTACTTGAGAAGCAACGCACTGCACTGACATTGTGTGTACGAGACTACGAGCCAACTTCAACATGAGTGCCAACTTGTCGAGGGAGAAGTTGTTGTGGGTTGAATGAGTGTGTGGCATATTTTCATTGTTAATTAGCGTTTCTTAGTGTTATTGCAGAAATCTGGTACAGCTGATCACTAGTCTCAGGGGGCACACACACACACACACACACACACACACACACACACACACACACACACACACACACACACACACACACACACACACACACACTCATGTGGCCTATCAAAGTGCTTTACAATTAGTGACTCACATTCACCAATTCATACACATATACATACACACATTCATACAAAGACAGCGGTATCAACCATGCACGGCAAACAGCCAGCTCGTCGGGAGCAGTTAGGGTTGCTCAGGGACACCTCAACACTTATTTAGGAAGAATGGGCTCGATCCAGCAACCTTTCATTCACCAGACGTATTGCTCTACCAAGAGGTGGAGATGTAAAAAAGGGAAGAGCTCTGAAAATATGTTTAAATTTGAATATAGCATTAATACTGCCATGGTTATGGGTGCTATATTCCTTGTTTAGTTAGAAGACATAGTACTCAAAAATATTGAGTAATATACTGGATATTATTATATTTGGGGTATTTTCTATGTTGAATATCAAGCTAGCACAGCTACCTTTAAGCATTTTAGAACACACGTGTATAAACACACACACACACACACACACACACACACACACACACAGAGACATACAACCTTGTCTGCAACATGAGGCAACAGCCAGTGTCTTGCTCAAATTTAAGGCAAAGCAAGCAAGCGTTGGTGACACGGCGCAAGTAGAATCGTAACACTTATATGGTCAGCATTAGGACTCCTATCCCTGTTACTCAGAGAACCAAATGATGAAACAAAACTGGGTTCCACTGTCAAAATACAGCTCCGTTTAAACAAGCCACACATACTCCAGAAACCAAAGGAAGTGGAACCAACTAATGGGAATAAGGAAGGAGTTAAGGAGACAAGCAGATGGTAAAATGGGGTGAAATCGCCGCAGGAGAGAGAAAAAGAAGGCCTTTCTAGTCCTGTTTTAAGCCCCGACTTCAAAGATGGGAAATTGTGGTAGTTTTGTGTGTGTGTGTGTGTGTGTGTGTGTGTGTGTGTGTGTGTGTGTGTGTGTGTGTGTGTGTGTGTGTGTCTACTCCAGCGTGACAGTCTGTCCAGAGGATTATGAATGGGATTTTTGCTGCTTGGCTGTGGATTGTGTCGACGTGGGGCATTTAATTCTCTCCTCGCTGACATACATCCATTACAGCATACCAGAGAGAGAGATACATAGAGACAGACAGCAAGAGAGACAGAGAGAGAGAGAGAGAGAGAGAGAGAGAGAGAGAGAGAGAGAGAGAGAGAGAGAGAGAGAGAGAGAGACATAGAGACAGACAGCAAGAGAGACAGACAGACAGCGAGAGAGAGAGACTAAATTAGAGGGAAAAGAGATTTGGGCTGGAACAAAACAAGAACCCTAGAGGAGGAAGACAACATCAGTCCATCGCACCTTGTTCTGGTTCTGGTGCTACCAACAAAGTGTTCATTGTGTTGGCGCTGTTCTCATTTGGAAAACTTGCACCAGCCCCTAATTGCACATCTTCCAATGTGTGCATCTAGTGTGTGTAGGACGTGTAGCTTAAAGTCATTATTTCTCACTGGGTTTTAATTGTTTGTTTTTAAGCAAGAGAGACTTCTGCTGCTTAATGAGGACCACTGCTACTTGTGGAAAGATTTCAGTTTGTATTGTTTTATTCAGAACATTGTCAGTGAACGGGCACCAAATTAATTAAAGTTGCAAGCAACATGGGGGGGGGGGGGGGGGGGTGTACTAGGATCTGGACAAAGGCAAGAGTTGGTTAGGTCTGTCCTTAAGAGCATGCATGTTAAGTATATAGTTGCCCAAATCAAACGGTCAGAAAAAAAAAGTACCTTAACATGGCGTGCTGTAAACAGTAAAGGTAAACAGCAAAAACAGCTTTTATTCAAGTATGGACAGACTCTTAGATGTTCATTCTTCACACGGGCAGTTCAAAAGCAGTAGGGTCTCATTTGTTCCGAGATCGTGGCGATTGTACATGTGACCATGGTCGGCTCCACATACAGCTGTGAGGCAGCTTTCTCCACTAAGAACAACCAAATATTGTTCCAGCCTCACCAATGAGCACCTATACATGTGTATGATGATGTCCCTGATACCATTCCAGCCCGGATTTAAAATCCTGACAGGACAAGCTAGAGCACACTTCTCTCACTGAACCAAAGCGGGGGTGTGGGTTATGAGAGGGAAAGAGAGAGATAGGAGGCATCAAAGCTGTTAAATTGTTACAATGTGTTGAGTTGTTGATAAAATTGGTTGAGACTGATAAGATGTGAAATGGAGTTAACAAAAACGAAGAAACAGCCTTCTTTTTATTTCATTTTTCTCAAATCAAGCATTTTATTTTAAGACGCCCATTTTTCCAAAGCTCTGGCTGTTATGCATTTTAAATACCGTCCTTATGTTGCCTGAAATTAGATTTTTTTTTATTAGAGTACATATTATTTATAAACCCTCCAGTTCAATGTGAAAAAATTATGGCAAGTATTGTTGAAATATGATTGAATTGTACTTTATTTATTTGATTTCAGTCAGCTGTTGACTACATGCAGACATTGAACTACTAGGTTACTTCAATATAAAAGGCACTGATTCATAATGCAAGTTCAACATTAAGATGTCCGGACCTTTTCTTGAGGAAATATTCTCTACTTGGACCTCTTTGAATTTTTATTGATTACCCCTGCTCAACAGGAACAGAGGACAAATTGGGAACTTATACAACACAATGGCTTCATGAGCCAATAACATGTGAAAACCTCTTGTTTTCACGTCATAACTACTTAAAAAAACACCACATCTTGCATCTCCGCATTTTTTCAGAGCTCACAGTTTTGTATTGCCAATCAGGTAATGTTGATACAAACAAATGTCAACAGAACACAGTGAAGACCTTCCAAACTAACGGTGATGAAGGGCTATATCAATATTGAATGTGGGATCTCTAGATATGATGAGATACGGTTTGGGTATCACAATTGAATGGATCAGACACTGATTAATGAAAAAAATAAACACCTGACACCTGTACCTAGTTTCATGATGATAGATTTGTTAAGGAGCTATAACCATTTTTGTGAAGGGCCACAACCTCTTACAATTTCATTGGTCAATAGTGGCCATATTGTTTAATCAAGTGATGATGAGAAATGATTTGTTTGTCGAGACCGGTACGTTGAAGCTTCGCCCCAAGTTTGGTGTTGATCGATAAATTTGTCTAGGAGGAGTTTGACTTTAACTGTTTTGCAGAATATCCAAGAACGTGGATAAAAATCTATCAAACGGACAGTAATGGTGTCAGTGTTGGCTTTTCTGTTCTGGATGGCCGGTTGCATCTGTGTACCAAGTTTGGTACTTCGCAGACCCCGGTAGTGGGAGTAATGGACTGTAAACGGGACAGAATTTCCAGCCGTTGCCATGGCAACCACCAATATTCATTCTGAGTCACTATTCATTTCTGAGTAGCTGTTACGACATCTATATGCCTGCCAAGTTTCACGTCTCTAGCATTAACCATTTTACGGGAAACAGACCAAAGACAGGAAACTAAGAATAAAACTAAATTGAAATAATCAGCATACCTACAAAAGCTAAAAGGGTACCTGGACCGAAGGTACCAATTATTGTTATGCATGGTCAGAAAATAGACTTTTAGAATGACAGTTTAATAAAAGTATTTCAGAATCCATTTTCTAGCCACCCTATCATAGAGATAAATATCCCATCTCGTACATTTATTTGCATGAACATAAACCTATTTTAGAATACAGTATGAAATAAATTTTAAATACACTTTCACATAATTGCACTCCATTAAAGAAAATCTAGTAAATCCGTATGAATATGTATGACTCTTGTTGAACATTGATTAAAGTAAGAAGATAACTCGTAAGACACAAGGACAGAGAGAAATAGATAATTAAATACTGACGGTAGACCATCCCTACACCCGTATAATTATCATAATCCCGTTTCCCATTATCATTGCCACGTACAGACATACTGTCTATGGATCCTCCTCTCATCTAGGTCACCTCTGTCACTTCATTCTTCACTGCATTTCTCCGACCCCAGCCAACTGTCATTTCCTAAGGTGAATGTGAGTTGTCGTCAGTGACACACTACGATTTGGACATAGTGTGTCCAACAGTCCTTGACAGACGTCAAGGAGAGGACACACAGGATCAAGGAGACACACCGCTCTCATTGGTGAGGTGGATCAGTCTGTCATGGTGTGTGTCGTATTACCACTGTGCAAATGCTGTCTTTGTTATGTCATCTAAATGATTAATAAATGAATGAAATATGAAGATGATATTTTGAGGTTAGAGATGGTAAATTCAGTCTCATTGAATGACCGTCATTTAATCACTTATGGGGGGGGGGGGGGGGGGGGAGCTCTTGTACTTTGCTTGAGCCACTGTCCCGGTGCTAATGTTTATACAGTAGGCTACTGTATAAACCTGTACTGCACTCTATAAACTAGCACTGTGTAAACTAGCACTGTATAAACCAGCCCTGTACTGTATGAACCAGTCCTGTACTGCATAAACTAGTAATATCTGTATAAACCAGTACTGCACTGTATAAACTACCACTGTGTAAACTAGCACTGTATAAACCTGTACTGTATGAACCGGTCTTGTACTGCATAAACAAGTAATATGCTGTATAAACCAGTTCTGTACCTTATAAACCAGTTAGTTACTTTATAAACGAATATTGAAATGTATAAACCACCAGTTTAGTATATGAACAACAACAGCAGCCATTTTATTTTGTGTTATTGTTTCCAATACTTACCGAATATCCGCTCAACCTTACTTCTATGACCCATGTGACAGCACCAAGGTAACTATGGTTACATTTCGCACAACAGAGTTAAACGATGTTGTTTTAGAATTCATGTCCATTGGAGACAGGATTTTCTTGGCCCAGTGTGCGTGTATAATCAAACTTTGCGTAGGGGGGTTTAATTAGCCACGATGAGAGACTGAAATAGCAGGGAGATGAAATGGCCTGTAATGTTATGCTGCATCGGATGGCACGGGGTTAATGATAAGTTCTGACAACCTGCTTCATACTGCTCTTTTCCACTCAGTGTAGCTGACACGCTCTCTCTCTCTCTCCTGATCTCTGTCTCTCTCTCTAGCTCTCTTTCTCCTAATATCTCCCTCTACCTCTTTAGCTCTCTTTTTCAAACTTCTTTTTGTTTTATCTTCTCTCCTGTGTCTGCCCCTGACTTATATTCTATGTCTATGTCAATACTAGCCAGAATAAACAGAGAAGTCTGATACAACAACAAACATAGGTATACATCTAGTGGCACATTAACCATTTATGATCATATTTCAATGCACTCAGTCCTCCTACAACAACAGGGGAGGATGGAGATGATGTTGGCTGTTGTTTTGATTGTATTTCCTTATGCACATTGCAGACCCAAATAAGTAGTTTCCATCCCCTAGCTAGACATACACAAACATATTCCCCTGTCATCACAACCTGGTACGGAGGTAGAAGTTATGACAGTTGCTAGTCACCAATGTCAGAGAGATGAGAGAGAGACAGAGTGGGAGAGAGTCAGGAACAGATCGCTACGGCAACGCCACACTGCCTCAGTCCCACTCTCCCTATCTCTCTCTCTTTGCTTTACTTAATTCATCTTTTGGTTCTGCATGCCTCGTTTACACTCTATACAAAATATTTATATTTTACGATATTTGTATTTTATGAAAGTCAGAATCTTAAGAGTGTGTGTGTGTGTGTGTGTGTGTGTGTGTGTGTGTGTGTGTGTGTGTGTGTGTGTGTGTGTGTGTGTGTGTGTGTGTGTGGCTAGGGCCATGCATACACTCCATTATCCATTAGAAACTAATCTACACACACACACACACACACACACACACACACACACACACACTATTAGCAGCACTGCATGCACGCTGTGTCTAGGATTAGCAAGCAGTCTGTTGAACAACACACAGTCTGCAGGGGAGAGGATACAACGCAGAGCCATATGCGCCTTCTGCAGAAACTCACATCAACTCTAGAAACAGACATCTTGCAACTGAATCCCACATTGCTAAAGTTAAAATATAGTTTGCATCCCTACGATTGCTAATAAATGTATATTTGACCTGAACTTTTTGCTGAGAATCAGAGGCCATGTTCACATGAGAGAAATATCTAGATTATACAATTGTTCATACATTTCAATTGCATCTAGATTCAAAAGGCACAAATCCCTCACAACCGTCCCAGCCTGTTTACATGTAGGGGCAGTTTACGAGAGATCCACGCTTGATATGCGCATGCACATACAGGTTTTAGACTTGTACACACATCCATAGTTTTCACAATCTCTTAGAATGGGTGGTGTACCAGTTTACATAGCTTTGGATAATGTAGCAAATTATGTTTAATAATAGAAATGCAAGGTCTAGCACTCATGGAGACGTAAGAAAATAAACGTTTGCATAGCATGCAACTTGACAACGCTTCAACAAGACATTTGGTCTAGACGAAAGCCTATCTCTAGTCCATCAAGATTGAATGTGGCGTTCATCACCTTTGGAGGAAGTTTTCACATCGGTTGTCCACGTCTTTCATACAACTTTTCCCGCCTGAGAAAAACATATATTTTTGCATCTCGATTTCACAACCATTTTCAAATTGCAATTGGGAGAGAGAATCAAACGTTTGTGTAAACAACGCCAGAGTTATAAGCAAAATATATTTGCAAATACAACTGTCAACGGAAGGTGTATTTGCTCCTTAAAAAAACAGAGTAGGATCTTCCTTTCAGAAAGTGGGAGGTTCAACCAGGCTGGCCAATCAAATCCGTCTGTGACTCAAAGGCTCCAGTCGAATAGTCTTTTGTGCTTAGGAAGGTTCCAAACTGAGTGAAATGTCCCGGAAGTATCCAATTGGCAGCCATGATAAGAGCTGGTCTAATTCTCCAAATGCTTAGGAAAGGTGCTTCAATGCTTCCTTTCTTATCTCCTTTCGGATAGGGTGCATTGGACCAATCTTTATGAAAGGAAAGGAGATAATGCAGTCCCACAACTCCTTGCGACAGCAACATTAAAAGCCACACACCATTTGGCCGTTCACGAAAACAAACGTTCAACACGACCGACAAGGGATCTGCGTCCCTTGTCGGTCATTTGTTTTCATGTAGTCATCATCTAGTCCATCTTTGGACAATTGCAGTTCCACCACGGCAGACCCACGTCAATACCGTCACATAAGTACATGGCTGTGTAAGTGCAGTCAAATTATCTTAGCACCGCGGTTGCCGTTGCCGGTTCCTTGACTTCATGACGTTTTCCATTGAGGGCAAGGAAAAGTGGTTAGGAAAGGATGTAGGATGTAATTTCTTTGACTATTCAACAAGAGCCGACATCCCCTTTACATATTCCCATGATGCACCATAGCTAGCAAATTGAAAAACAGCACTGTAACAATGTGCATAAAAGGCTCATGGAGAGGCGACGAGAGGTGGTAGCTAATCCCACAGAGATAAAACAATGTTATCCAATCCAATGTAATTGTAAATGTCATTGGTATTAATTGTAGTTGCCATCACAGGGCCTCAAACCATGCACAACAAATCCAGTTTGAATGGGAGCTTATCTCATATAAACACACAACATGTCCAAATAACATGGTGTGGGCGTTCAATACGTCCCCCTCATCCATATTCATAAACACTGCAGCACTCTGTATATTTCCTTTTAAGGTGCTTTGCTGTCACACAAACCACCAACACACAGCGCAGGCAGAAGCATCAAACAGACAGAGAGGACACATCAGTGGGATCCCCTCCACAGCTGCCATTTTGGATCATGCTGTTAACAAACACAACTGTGATGACTCAGAAGCACATGGGATCCAGAAGTTTTAAAAAGAAGAGGATTATGAAGAGGATTATGCTATTGATGTCACCATTAAGCCCTGGTTTACTTTAAATGTAGTTAAGTTATTAACCAAAGAAAGGTTCACAACTAAAAGTGAATAAATTACATGCCAGTTACATTGTGGCTAAAGTGCTCACTTAGCAGCCAGATTTTGCACATAATAAATCCAACTTCAATGACCACGATGTTTGTTTGCACACTAGTAGTCTTAACTAGCAGGATTGTCGGATCTTATCAGAACGGTTATTAATCTAGAGTCCCTTTCCTTTGTTTAAAGGAGACCTATTGTAGAAGTGATCATAACAGCACACCTAGCTGTACTCAAAAAAAAAATGCCTCATCGATACTAGCTTGAGAATACATATTAAATTTGCGGACGTAGTAACAAAATCTGTCCTTGGGTAAAAAATAGTTTCAGTGAAAATCTTTGAGCAATGCGTTTTTGTGTTTATATGTGTGGTATTTATTTTATTTGAATTTATTATTTTGATTATTTTGTTGGTAACTGTGGTATAATAGCAGTATTAGCCTACACGAGATGGTTTGCTTTACTGTCGGCACGACAGTGATCTGCAAGCGTCACAGATTTATATATTACACAACTTTGTTTATTGCTTTTCCTTTTTGTCCCTCTATTTTCAAAACAATTAGTGACCCCTTTGTAACACACACATATACACACACACACACACACACACACACACACACACACACACACACTCACTCACTCACTCACTGACTGACTCAGATAAACACACTTGAGGGGGGGAATTACTTCCAGTCACTAATTCCAAAGACTCCTATAATTTGCTCCTACACATGTACACACAAACACTCTCTCTCTCTCTCACACACACACACACACACACACACACACACACACACACACACACACACACACACACCAGGATGGGGTGGCGTTTACCTTGGTGAGGTGTGGGTTGGGGTTGAAGCCACACTGGTTGCAGACGGTGGCTTTACACTGGGTGCAGGTGTTGTAGTTGGGCACGGCTGGGGGTCGGGTCAGCTCTGTGGTGGTGCAGACAGGGCACAGCTTGCTGGTGGGCATGGGCGCGATCTGGGGCACAGAGTACGGAGAGGTCGGGGTCACACCGCGATCCGGGGACGCGGACGGCGAGCGGCCCGTTCTGGAGCCCTGGAAGTCCACCTGGAGGTTCCGACGGGAGGCGTGCTGCCCGGGGCTCTGGCCACCCGCTACGCCATGAGACCCTGCCTGGCCGGGACTCACGCCTGGACCCGACTGCCTCGGAGGGGTGTGACTCTCGTGGGTGGCCAGGCGGTACGGCTCCGCTGCTCTGGAGCCCATCCCTGCGCCTCCTCCCCCTCCTCCGTAGCCCCCGTGCTGCAGGCCGGGCTTGGGGCTGCCCATGGAACCTCTGGAAGATGAAGAACAAAAGGAGGGAGGAAGGCGTAAGGTTTAGTCTCAACTCGGAAAGCACGCGTAAACTGTGCATGAGTTGCATGTCCATATCAAAGTTTTACTTCAGCCATCTGATGTGTCAGGTCATGTCCTGTGTTTTGTCAATGAAGGGACCGTACAAAAGGTAAACAGGAGTATGCTAAAGCCTCTTCATCCTTCCATGAAACTCAAGTTAGCTGCAGATTCTAAACAAACATTTTCTCTGCAATAGATGTAGCAGCTGAGGTAGCAGAAACTCTTTATTTATTTTTTTCTTTCCCTCTTGCATGTAAAGAGTGTTTCAGCATGGAAAGAGCTAAAACAACTACTATGGGTAGTTTTACTCGATTATACTGTGGTGTGAGGGGTATGTTAAGAATGTTTTAGGTCCCCCAAATTGGGGCCGCTATCCTGTAGTCTAAATTTTCACTTGGGTAAGACGATAGCCAATTGGGAGCCACGCTGACTAAAACCAAAACAGTGAAGACATGCCTGCCGGCGCCGTGGAAACTAAAGTGGACTTCCAAAATGGAGGAATTCAACTCACCCTGCAACTGTACAGTCCATCATTACGCCGCCTACATTACTTTATCCGTTGTTTTATTTTTCCTTTAGGAGGTACCAAAGTGCAAAAGCTAGCATGGCTAGTTCCTCCTGACCGTCGTCCGCCCTGTTTGTTTACACTAAGTCACGATTTTGATGGCGAGAGATTTGCAAGATTTACGGTTTTGAGAATCAGCACTGGTGTCGTTTTAGCCAAATCGTTGCCCTCCACACACTTAGATCGAATCACATACATTTATCTTCATCAATCATAAGCTGTGGTCTCTCATGTTTTCTAATTTTGAATAATTGTTTAGGGTGTGCCAGGCAGTACTACACTGCACTGCTAATAGATCAAACTAATATTTACTGAAAATGTGTTGAGTGTACCGTGTGTACACACACATACACCATGACTGAAATTACCCGTAGCTCAACAGCCCACAACAAAAAGGGAGATCACTCATGAACTGAAGCTGAACTTTATTAAACATGACCACAATTCGCAAATGCATTTTGTAAATGTAAAGTCAGTAACGTTAGAATGTGTTGTTTGGTGTGCTGTGGTGTGGGGATGTTGCAGAATGCCAAATACAAAAAGATCAAAACCGTAGTGGAATCAACTGCTCAGCAGGTGGGGGAGAATAAGATGCTGACGCAAACACTTTTATTAGCCTGACGACCCTCTCAGAAACACACTGTCTGACACAAACACACGCACACACACACACACACACACACACACACACACACACACACACACACACACACACACACACACACACACACACACACACACACACATGATCCATGATTGACCATGATTTGAAATTATGAATTAGCCTACACATGATTCTAAATGTTAAACTTCTTATATTCCAAATCCTTGACTCTCAAGACTGGAGGGAAAGAGAATGATGGAGGATGGAGGCAGGGTCGAGGCTGACATATACTAATCGCTTGTTTGCTTGGTTGTGTCGAACAGCATACATCAGAGTCAAAAATAAAGATTGAAAGAGATGCAACAGAAAAGGCAGCACGTGAAAGAGAAAAGACGAGAGGAAAGGAAGCAGAGGGTATAGAGGCAGAGCTGAAAGTGATATAAAGACGCACACACACATTCACACACCACGGCATTCATGCAAGGTGACCACCGGTCAGACAGTTAGAGGTGAGGTGTCTTGCTCCAGAGTGCCTCCACCGTAGCCAGGAGAGGGCCAGAGGAATCACTCTGCACCCAACACCTGCCCTTCCTCCTCTCACCCCCAGCTGAGAGACAAGAGGTGGTGGTCATGCCCAATAACTCCTCCTGATGCCGTGTGAAGACTGATGTCCTCACACACAAACACCCAGATGGTGCTTCCCTAAAGATTACACCAAGAGGTGTGTCAAAGGGCTGGGCTTATGCACTACATTAATTCATATTCCATTTCATTGAAACTAGTCTACTTCTCGCTTTCATTTCTCTCTCTCTTTAAACATGCAAATTGGGATTGGAATAAAATCTATTTATACTCTAAAAGGCACACAAGCATGTGTACACACACACGTACACACACACACACACACACACACACCACACGCTTTCACGTGTGCAAGTGGGAAATAACTAATGTGTGTGTGTGTGTATGTGCTTGATACATCCAGATACATAGAGGTTTACTCAGAGCAGTCATATGATCCACTTCACATGGGACATCTGCTGCAGACCGATTTAGAACAGAGAGGAATGCATCATGTAGAGCTGAATTCACACACACACACACAAACACACACATGCACACATATGCATGTATATATATATATATATATATATATATATATATATATATATATATACAGAAAGAGAGGGAGAGAGACTGAGAGAGAGTACAGTGTACAAATGCAGAAATGATCCATGCTCTCATAAAATGGCTGCTAGAACCAGAGGAGACCCAGAAAAGGAGAGAGAAGAGAAGTAAGAAAATGAATGAAAGGAGAAGAGGAGAGTTTGAAGGTCTGCTTTACATTCAACTCCACGCTGGAGGACCCCAGAAAGCAATCCTTTATTCCGCTCCTTCCTGGACTGCTGGGATTTATTTTCCTTTTTTCACCATATGTACTGTACCTATTTCCTCATCTTAAGCATATTATGCAAACACATACGCACACACACACACACACACACACACACACACACACACACACACACACACACACACACACACACACACACACACACACACACACATACAACGTACAACATACATGGCTATTGTGAATATGTGTACATTGTGTGTGTGTGTGTGTGTGTGTGTGTACAGGCACATTAATGTGTGCGTGTGTGTGTGTGTGTGTGTGTGTGTGTATGGAAATAAATGTGAGAATATGTTTCCTGTTGACTGTAGCTCTCTACAGTTTTTTCTGCTCCCAGACAGACGTCCTACAGAGAAGGCAAAACCATTCCATCCATCTTATCACTCCCTTGTAACACATCCCCAACACACACATACAAGTGTCCGTCTTTCACGTAATTTTGTATTGTAATAGCCTCTGTACTCTTCTACTCTATTATCTCTCTCTCTCTCTCTTGCTCTCTCTTTCTCTCTCTCTCTCTCTCTCACTGTCTACATGTTCCTTTGTTTTCGAAAGCACTGTTCCGGTCTGTGATCTCTGCTACCACTAATATTAGCCATTTCATAATAACCCTAATTAAGTAAACAATACAAAGAACTGCATTGTGTTTCTGGACTGTCTGAGCCAATTTGGAAGGAAAATGCTCTTATTAAATTATCTAAACTGAAGGATCTGGTCAAAACAGGATCTGGATTTTGATCAAACTCATAAAAGTGACTAGGAAGACATGAACAGTCCTAAATGTGGATCTATGTATGGTGTGTGTGTGTGTGTGTGTGTGTGTGTGTGTGTCTGTGTGTCACACATGTGTCACACACACACACACACACACACACAAGTGTCACACACATATACACACACACACATACATGGAGACCAGGGCACGTAGTCCATCAGTCTTACATTTATTAGGTTTTTCTTTTTACATTTAGTCAATTGGTGACAAAATAATGAGAAAGCAGAACGTAACCTTCTCAAATACAACGGGAAAACAAATGGCCAGCTTCAGCATGATTTTGTCTAACAGAAAGAGAAAGCAAAAGAGCTATCGCAATTACAACACAGATCAGTTACCTGGGGTGAGTACTAATCACTGACGACAGAATTATGGAAATGTTGACCTAAACCACTTGGAAAAAAGGAAAAAGATAAACCTAAACATTAGCTTTTGTTACAGTTGGAAATATAATCGAATATCTAACTTGATAATAATATCTACCTCATAATCTTACATAACGACATAGTTTGTTTCCCTTTTCTCTCATTCACAGGGTCAGAGGATGAGCAACTGCCAAATATTAATGCGTCATATGTTTATGGATATTATGTTGATAGCTTTGGAGGTTACAATCACTTCAAAAATATTATTCAATTAATGTTGTTAAGAAAAATAACTCACCATCTGTACTGAGATAGCTTTATTAAGGATGGATGTTAATGTTTTAATGTTTTAATGTTTTAATGTTTTAATGTTTTAGTGTTTAATGTTTAATGTTTAATGTTTAATGTTTAATGTTTTAATGTTTTGATGTTTTAATGTTTTAATGTTTTAATGTTATATTGTTTAAACCCTGAAAGCCAAAAGGGTTGAATTCACCATTTCAACTTGAAAGACACCAGTTTGGCATGTTGTATCTACAATAACTATCTGAACACGTAGTTACTCAAACATGCTACTTTCAAGCAAATAATAAATAATAAAATACAAGGGGAACTTAGAGAGCTATAAACAAAGACAGTTAGATATTTTGTATTGGTAATCCTTTAGTTCCTTTACATTAGTTCCCTAACCAAGGTCTGTTGAAATTATTTCCAGGTGTTGATTTAGCTTCCAATTAGAGACACAGGAAATAGATTTCTGGTCTGGCTAAGAGTTCAGAGTAATTTTGCTATGGTTGGTTTATACACCCAGGACACAAACAGACAGTACAATGCAAAAACGCAATAGAGCATCAGATAAAAGGATTAAAAAAAAACTATAAAGCAGCTATTCATCATGTTTAGATAATTATTATTTACATTTCATTTCATTATTCATAAATCTGTATTATTAATTTAGCGTTTGGGCATAGCTTTTTGTTGATAATAATAAATCACCAATCAAGCCGACCTGTTGACATTCTCTGAGCTCCAACCAATCAAACACACAGGGAATGGCTCTTTGGACAATGGACCATTACACCATGAACCATGTCTTCTGTTGGTGGTACAGTATTCTGCCCAGTGCTACGTCCCGTGTGACCTGTTTGTTTCTACCAGCTTTATGAAGGGTTCCAGAGCTCTGTGACTCATCCTTATTCAGACAGAGCCCAAGCTTGTTCAACCACTATTGATCTGCTTCATCCCATTCTGTTAAACCACGGGCTTACA
This sequence comes from Lota lota, assembly GCA_026745465.1. Classification (NCBI taxonomy): domain Eukaryota; kingdom Metazoa; phylum Chordata; class Actinopteri; order Gadiformes; family Lotidae; genus Lota; species Lota lota. Next base: position 1,038,533 of record JACYXH010000298.1, on the reverse strand, counting down.
GTACATAGAGAGAAACACACACACACACACACACACACACACACACATACACACAAAGTATATGCAACGGGAGCACGTAAAGTAAGTGCAATTTAAATGAACTAGTAAGTGAGAAGTTGCCCGGCCACGATAGTAAATACATCCTTCCTAGACTTACAACCACCCAGACAGCCACTGTAGTTGGCTGCAGAAGCTGTTTTCAGGTGCATCGTCATTTAAGTGGATATTGAAAAGCAGGAGGGTGTAGTGTAGAAAGCTACTTATTGGCGTAGTGTTTGTTACAATTCCCCCCAGAGATGAAAGTGGACCTCAGTGTGATATACTTACCCCTGCTGCAAGGGGAACACAGCCATAGTGGGCTGAAGTGCACTTTGTCAGCTAGACTATTAGTGGGATTAATTGAAGCTGCCTGCCTGCGATGATATTATGGATATGTTACAGGTAGTATTGTCTGGGCTTAGCTGAAGACGGGGTCTTCTAACACCTCTAGTTACTGTCATTTATCTGCTGGAGCAGTGTTTCCAAAACTGTTGTTCAGGCCACAATACACATATTATATATAAATACATGCATGTCTTCATTTCTTGTTTTTTTCACGTCATCATGTCTGTTTGAAGTTGAAAGGGGCATACTGTATTGTTGCACAATACACTGGGATAAAATGTTAAGCATCAGACATTTTTCCTGACATGCTAATGAATATATATTATTTTACTACACCTATCATTTTGTGACTCCCGCTCCCGAGCAATTTCATAACATGAAATGTTTGTTTTAGTCACACCAAGTTTGTCTATGCCTGTCAATAGTCGCAACATGCAAAATATATGCTCACTGTGGTGTCATCTTAGCTCATATTGGTCATTGATGAATCTCACCACTGATTACTTAATGACACTCTAGACTGATCTCAGCACCAATCTCAGCAGATGAGTAAGCAACATAGCAATAACCTGTGTTCTTTCATTAGTGTAATGTGTGTGACACTGGGCCCTGGCTGTTCTGTTTGATCTCAGTGTGTGATTATGACTCGGTGTGAAAGTTAAAAAAATATTCCATTAGCCAGCATTTGTCCGTGGGAGTCCAATGTGAGATCCAGATAGCAATATTGTGTTTTTGCTCAATCTATTTCTGGGTTTTGTTATTATATTTCTTTATTTCACAGCGACAGAGAAGCCCGGCTGTCTCAGGCACTGTTTGGTAGGTATTGTCATGTTATCTCCTGGTGCAGCCATCCAAACACGGTGGTAGGAGGAGGACGCACCAGCAAACAAGGCCTGGTGATAACAGACAGCCTCACAGGAATATATATTGAAGCTTTCTCTCTCTGCACTCTTATTTTGACATGGCCCCATGTCTCTGCCAATGGAGGCACAGAAATAAGCACTTGTGTTACTTTCTTTATTTGGATATCTTTCTTTTCTTTTTAGTTTTTATATTCATTAGACCTCTATGTTTGTCCTTCACATTCAGAGTTGTATATTCCACAAGGTTCTGGTTTTTTAACCACACACACACACACACACACACACACACACACACACACACACACACACACACACACACCTCCAATGATGCTTGGTTATGTAGGTCACTCTGGTGTACACTAGTTGGTGACTCAAACTGTGACACAGTCCTGCTCATTGCCAGTAGCGTAGTAGGCCATTATTGGTTGATGGCCAACCTAGAATTTCCAAGCTACAGTGCATCAAGAATGCCATGTTGGGAAGATGTTTTAATTTTAAATTGCAAGTCTATTTTCAGAGACTACTTTGTACTATACTTTCTGCCATCTAGTGGCAATAAATCATTGTTTTCAGCTTTAATTAATTGCTTGCCTACACACACACCTGCATGCACACACATGCATGCATGTACACACACACACACACACACACACACACATATCTAAAAAATAAGCTATTCATCCATAATTTAAGTTTAGAATTGTGTGATATGCCTGTGAAAGACAGGGACTACAACAGTAGCAGGATTTTGGGTTATGGTGTATACATATACACACATGGACACACATGCTGTACACATATACATTATAAGCACAAATACAAACACACATTTGTATAATGTGTGCGCATAGAGCCTTTATACATACGCACTCGCACACACACACACACATACATTAGGAAAACTGTGCACATCTGTGGTATATATACATATATATATATATGTGTGCAGCAGAGCCCCAGCTCTGTAGCCCTCCATATATATATACCCCTATAAACACAGATGTGCACAGAATCAGCAAGCCATCCCCCTCCCCCTTCTTCTGCTTGAGCAGAGCATTCTGGGTAAAATGGTCCGCTGCAAGGGCTTTGGTCTCAGATGAAATAGGAACATGTCAGGTAGGCTAGATGAGGGGAATGGAGGGCTCTGCTGCATGTATATGTTCCATTCTCCCATCCCCCCCTCTCCCTGCGCCGTATGTATGTACAGTCCTGTTCCTGGTATGGGGAAGGTAGGGACGTCTAGAGCTGGCACGTGATTGGCGGATGCAGTGGGAGGAGGCAGACCAAGAGCAATGATGCTGATGTGTCTGAATGGGTAGCAGTCAGAGAGAGAGAGCAGTTCTAACAGTACGTCTCCATAGAGAACGTCTTGTAACAGTACGTCTACATAGCGTCTTGTAACAGTACGTCTACATAGCGTCTTCTAACAGTACGTCTCCATAGAGAACGTCTTGTAACAGTACGTCTACATAGCGTCTTGTAACAGTACGTCTACATAGCGTCTTGTAACAGTACGTCTACATAGCGTCTTGTAACAGTACGTCTACATAGCGTCTTGTAACAGTACGTCTACATAGCGTCTTGTAACAGTACGTCTACATAGCGTCTTGTAACAGTACGTTTACATAGCGTCTTGTAACAGTACGTCTACATAGCGTCTTGTAACAGTACGTCTACAGAACGTCTTGTAACAGTACGTCTACATAGCGTCTTGTAACAGTACGTCTACATAGCGTCTTGTAACAGTACGTCTACATAGCGTCTTGTAACAGTACGTCTACATAGCGTCTTGTAACAGTACGTCTACATAGCGTCTTGTAACAGTACGTCTACATAGCGTCTTGTAACAGTACGTCTACATAGCGTCTTGTAACAGTACGTCTACATAGCGTCTTGTAACAGTACGTCTACAGAACGTCTTGTAACAGTACGTCTACATAGCGTCTTGTAACAGTACGTCTACATAGCGTCTTGTAACAGTACGTCTACATAGCGTCTTGTAACAGTACGTCTACAGAACGTCTTGTAACAGTACGTCTACATAGCGTCTTGTAACAGTACGTCTACATAGCGTCTTGTAACAGTACGTCTACAGAACGTCTTGTAACAGTACGTCTACATAGCTTCTTGTAACAGTACGTCTACAAAGCGTCTTGTAACAGTACGTCTACATAGCGTCTTGTAACAGTACGTCTACAAAGCGTCTTGTAACAGTACGTCTACATAGCGTCTTGTAACAGTACGTCTACAGAACGTCTTGTAACAGTACGTCTACATAGAGATCTGCTTTTAAAAGTACGTCTCCATGAACACGTTTGGAAGAATTAAAAAGAATGGCAGCCCTCCTTGTAATCTCTCTTATTGTCAAAAATCCAAAAATCCAAATAGCTCATTGTGCTTGCATGATTCACAGGAGACGGCAATAAAATAAGATGGACAGGCAGAGAGAGAGAGTGAGACAGCATCGGAAGGAGCACAGGGAAAAATCAAGAGAATGCAGGAGACCAGAGACGGGTATAAAGAACCAAGGGGAGAAAGCAAGAGAAATGAAAAGGCAGCCGAGCGAGGCAAAGCACAGTCGGTAAGGAAGAGAAGCACTGCTGCTTGAGATGGTGTGTGTGTGTGTGTGTATGTGTGTGTATGTGCTTGTGCGTGTCTGTATATGTGTGTGTGTGTGTGTGTGTGTGTGTGTGTGTGTGTGTGAACGCCTCTACACGTGATACAATCTGTTCACATGGCTATAAATACTTAATGACAGTGCTCTTGCTCACATCGCACAATCCCGCTCAAGAAAAAGGGCTTATATATATATATATTTATATATATATATATATATCTCAAGGGTATCAAATATTTAATGCTTGTATTATATGCTATGCCAATATTGACTCCCGATCTGGATGAGATGGACAGGATATACATGAGAGTTTTGCCATGCATGGGAAGCGTCCGTTATAGCCAAGCTCTGTTATGTAAGAACGGATAGTCTGCTGCTCTGCTTTTCACTTCATTCATCATGGACCAGGCATGCCCCTCGATAGGACCTATAGTGTGTACAGCCCTACACCCATGTTCAGCATCACAGCACAGCACTAGCCCTATACTTAATCACATAACCAAGAATCACTGTGGCTCTATGAAAATCATGCATCTTGATTTTCTTATATGTTGGCACTGCAGTCCATTGCAATTTGAGCGACATTGGCCTATATGTGACAGTACTACAGGGTCTCCTGAAAACATGATTTAAGATTCATCACATGTTGTGTGTTTTTTTGTGCGGCGCTCGCGTTGTTGATTACAATGTATGGGTTCATCGTCATGCTTTATCCAGACTGCACGTAGTAACATTGTTGTAATTTCGCCTCGTGTCAAGCGCAGATCCGTGGCGTATCTTACGATAGCATGTGCGCACACATTCGCAAGCGCACGCATACACCCGGGTTAGTATCTCTTTACTATGCACACACAGATAAACTCACACGCGCACACGCAGTGTCCTACCGCCCCACTAACAAACCTCCATGCGGAAACACGCTCCTCGCCCTGAGAGCAATGGGCGAGCAGCGACCAACAAAATCACTCAATCAAAATGCACTACGGAGGTGTCTACCATTTTAATTGCGTGATCAATTAAATATCGTAGCGTGTGTTGTTGTACATTCGGAAGCGTAGTCTGTCTCTCGGACAGACACGTCCGAGATTCACGCTGCAAGGCAGTACGATCCTGTCAAATCAAGCCGATTGTCAAATACTATGGTGTCGTGGAAGGGGGAAGAAAATACACACAACAGCGATGACAATCACGAGAACGTACAGACATTCGAGGCTGAGATCCGCGTGTGCAATGCCAAGCCTCGTTCGGTACTGCAAGCTTTAGTTCATAAAATGCTGTCCTGCGACCTCGGCACTAGGTTCAGCACCGCGGACAGCTTCCCTCCCGCCTGCTCGCCACACACTCGACAGCGGCACACCAGCGTTTCATCGGACGGTTAATAATCATCTCTTCCTAATAGCTCCACATCTAATCTAACATTCTCCATGTTTCGCCGAGATATTCTCTGGTTAACACTGACACACATGAAACGTCGAGAGGGTCTTGTCCCAGCGTTTAGCAGAGGAAATATCCAGCACATGCCGGAGTTCTTTACCTATTCACGGCTGTCCCCGGGCCTCCAGCACCCATCCCTCCGCCCGCTGCGGTGCCGTTGGGTGGTTTGATGGGCTGGCCAGTCCCTGGTCCTCCCGCCACCATCGACCCCATCATCCCCGCGGATGCTGGGTCTCCGGGCTGACCGCCACCCTCCATGCTCGCCTCGTTCCCCATCTCGGTCTCGACTCAGGAGACGGATGGGACCCGGGGAGGATTCGTCAAAACTGGAGAGCTCAGGCCAACACTCTGTATGTTTCCAAGTACCGTATAAAAAGCTCCGAGAGAGCAAAGTCAACGATGCTCCCTCATCATCATCATCATCTTCTTCTTCATCACCTAGTTACCGTGATGGAGTAGGCTCCTTCCTGACGTCGTGGCGGTAGCGCGCTGCGCGGCCACAACGACAATACTCGAGAGAACGAGGAGAAGGGATTCGCGTGCAGACGGCTCGGTACGCAGCGGAGGGTGCGAGCCTTCTCTCTGGAGGAGACGCTTCCAACGAAAGAGAGGAGAATCAAACGAGGCAGCCCTGGTATACGTGCGCGTGCACACATTGCCTCGTGTCCTGTTTTACTCGATGGAGGAAAGGAGGGGTTACGTGCACGCGCAGTAGTGTTGAAATGATGAATCGGCTGCACTGGAGTTGCGCATCACGTGCTGTTAAAGCAGCCCATGAAATCGCACACCTGGATGGCCAGTACTAACACCTGGATGCAATTCGACCATTATCAAGACCTTTACGGCCAGCAAGCCTATTAACACCGTGACGAGTATTAACACCTTGATGCACATGGATCAGTTTTAACAGTGGTGTAAAATTGTGAATGGAACTACCTTGATTACTCTTGGTCAGTACATTTCTTTTGAGATTCACTTTTTGTGTAGCATTTTAAGATATAAAAATGTTGATGTGATTGTAGACAATTTATTCATTGGCAAAAAAAATCATATAAAATACAATTATACATTCTATCATCTTCAGCACGTATGTGACATTTTGGGATGTAAAAGTGATTACAATTGTATTCAGGAATAAATATTCAATGCAAATGTTTTCTGTAGATCCGTCTGTCTGTCTGTCCATTTATGAGGAAAGGCAGTTGGATTAAATTAATGTTAACATAATAAATGTTAATTAACGTAATTTTATAATTAGAACATCATTCTCAGAGACAACTCATAAGTGATCCACACAGTAGCATTGACAACTAACTCGTATCTCTAAGTTTACTGCTAAATGTATAACCTATAAAAATACAGTTTCTCAGTAAGAATGGAACAACAGGACAGAGCACATTGTTGATCTTTCAAACACACAGCCGTGAGTAACGAGGGGAAGAGAACATGAGTAACCTCATGACTTGGTCCCATGAGAGTTAGGTAACTGCTAGGGAACAGCAGGACCCATTCCTTCTGACAGACTGGCACCTTGACACCATCATGGAGTAAATACTTAGCAGATTAAACTGAGCACTATGCCAATATTTCATTTTCAGTAACAACGGAGAACCCCATTGGCCTGCTCCACAGTGATTAATGGATTTATGGGCAGGGCAAGCCTTGACAAGCACAATGCTGCCCAAGTCGATGGGTATATAAGCGATATGGCAAAGTGTTTATCCTGAGCTGATTTTCACTATGTTCTTTCTAAGAGAGAGAAACCCAGATGCATGCTGGGTTGTCTCATCCCCAGCTGTATATTGTTGACTCCTCCTCTATTCCATCTCCATCCTGTTAGGCCAGGAGGATGTCCTCTCTCAAAATAAGCATAGTTGTCACATTACAATGCCTACAGTGGCTATGGCTACAGTCAACTATAGCTTTGTTCTTGTTTTGTTCTCTTGTTGTTTTGAATCCATGATTTGATGTGTCAGTGACAGTCGGAGCATCCTGCTGGAATAATAGACCTGGGTTATGAAGAATGGGTCACTGTTTACCCTCTGCACAGACACCCTTGCCGCAAAGCACATAGATCCCAGCAACGTGAAGTTCTCAGCAATGCTGGCTCTGATTTTAAATGAAATAACTGAAAGCACCGTGGGCCGTTAAACACACATCATTACACAGTATGAGGCTTTCGCAAAAACGCCCAATATGGGGAGGAATCCATCAAGGCTTGTTAGGACGTCCTGAGACATTGGAGCAGTGGCATGACACAGCAGAAGAGTGCAAACATATGATCAATTAATAGAAATGGTAAACAAAAATGTATATATCTTTTATATTTTAGGAAACAGCACGCTTAGGCTGCACAATCCCTACCTGGACTTGGATCTACCAATGGGATGATGAATGCAGCCTAAGGGACGACTAACCAAGGCCTCTTTGCTAGAGAGGATGGACAGCCTGGAGAACGAGGAAAAAGTGGAGGGAAACACGAGCCGAGCTACCAAGGCTGAAAACACCCGGAAGATGGGCCTGCTTTGTTAGGCCCTTTACATGGTAAAGATGGCTGCTATGACCATATGACTGTTACTCTGAACTCCTCCAGTGGGTCATTGAATCAGAGGCAGAACAAGACGCAGAAATGGAAGCAAGCCACATGGGTTGATTAAAAGTCTGATTGTGGCTGCACCTGGCAGATCAACGGTGCAAGCGGATCTAACTGTCTCTGCTCTTATAGTGCCAAAGATGGTGGCTCAAACAAGAAGCTGCCGCGTTGCTTCTCTTTGCACTTCCTCCTATTGCAGAGAGTCAAAGACAAAAAGACAAACACCTTGATAATGATAACAGTTCAAAGGTGTACTGCAAAGGCAAGATGCATTGGTGTACATGGAACTGGTGTACATGGAACTGCATCACACTCTTGTTGCGATTGCTGAATGATGATGCAAATTACTGATGATAAAATTACATTTTACACAATTTATTCGAATCCCCTTGTTTCAAAGCATGGTATCATTATACATTTTTCCAAATGTAAAGTTTAGAAGCAGTGGGCTTATTTACATAAAATTTAAAAAATCACATTTAGGTTCTCTGTCCTCTCTTCACTGTTCTCATTAGCAAGTCATATTATGGAAGATATTTTTAGCACTTGTTTTTTTGGTTGACAGGTTTTGGCTGTTTTATCTGAACCAGTCGCTAGTTTCCACACAACAAAAACAAACACACCATCATAAACATCCCAGACAGCCACTAGGGACCCTCTATGGCTAGGACTCACATACCTCATTAGTGGCTATTGATCTCACCTGAGTTCAATTACGTTGCCTACTTAAAGCTTATCGCGCTCTACTGGCTTGTTTTATTCTTACAATTGACATGGTTCTTGCCAACACAGGTGCCTCAAACCGAATGTGGTTTGTTAAATACCCTTTTCACAGATGCGTCATTGTACCATGAACACGGGTGTTGCTTATAACAATAATTATTGGTCTGCTCTTTTATGAACTAGAGCAAAGGAAACATTAGTAAGGATAACACACATTGACCACGCTGGAGCAGGCTATGCTAGCCCCTCTGTGGCTATCAGGGAGCAGGCCAGCACCTCTGTGGCCTTCAGGGAGCAGACTAGAACCTCTGTGCCTATCAAGGAGCCTCTAGCCTGGAGGAAACTAAAATGACTGACACACACACACACACACACACACACACACACACACACACACACACACACACACACACACACACACACACACACACACACACACACACACACACACACACACAAATGTGCAAAGAGTGCAAACTGACAAAGCGAGAAGGAGATGAGTTGTGGTCAAGTGGCCCAGCAAACCAGTGCTGCTCCGCTATATGCTCCAACAGGAGCAGCTTGAATCTCTTTGTTGTGTGCCCCTTCATTCAGATGATGATTGGATCGTATACGTTCATTCGTAAACTGTTGAACTCAATGTCCTATTGGAATAGACACACGATTGAGCGGTGCTGTATGGAGGACTACTATAGCGATGAAAATTACTAGTGCATGACTGCTGATTTAAATGCAGATGTAAATTAGCTTTATAGCTAACTCTGGCCCAACAGTTGTGTTGTGCATGTCCAATAAACTAAGAATAACCTATTCTAAATTACAGTACAGTTGTGTTGGATGGAATATATTCAGTGTTCTGCTCTGTTGGACAGTGACATCTGGTGCCTGAACAAGCAATCTTGCTGACTGGGTATTAATATATAAATAATAATATAATGAGCTAATATACAATCAGCTATTAAACCAACCATTACGTTTTAACTCAAATTTTGATGGTATACTTTTACTCAGCCTCACTTATAAGTTACTTTATAACTTATAAGTTACTCTAATAAAATATCTAATTGTATATGTAAAAACATCTGACGCATCAAGATAGACATGCACACAGAGACACACACACATACTCCACCCCACACACACACACACACGCACACATCCGTGCACAAATGTACACACTCCTCATGTGTAGTTTGTGATTAAGTAGTAAATGGCTGACTGTTGCATTTTAGTGGCTGTATGACATAAGGTGTCTCAACAAGACTGTTTTTCATAACAGCATATGGCAGCATTGATGACAAGCCAACAGACATGTGATTTCCTTGTCATATTTGTGCACCCACAGGTACACAGTGAAACATGCCATGCGTGCGCGTGCACACACACACGCACACACGCACACACACACACACACACACACACACACACACACACACACACACACACACACACACACACACACACACACACGCACACAGCTTGCAGTGCCCATAGAGAGGCCCTGCGTCTATAATAAAGACGATTTCTGTTAACTGTCTACGCAATGTTTCAAATTATTCTGATGGATAACTCCAAATGAACGGTTTAATTGTTAATAGTGCAGTCACATTTCCAGCAAACATCGCTTGGTTTTCCTCCATTGTATGGGGCGTTGCCAATTATCGTCCCGTCTCCATCCGTTTGTTTATTTTTAATAAAATAAAAAATGGTACAATCGTTTTGTTATAAACAATAGTAATTATGACCGTGATCTAAAATATGAGTTATATTTTCAAAAATGTGCATTACAATGACACCGGAAGTAGAACAAGGTTCAGTCTTCCGGTGTTCATTATACCGCGGAGCTTATTACAGGTTTGTTTAACAATTTAAATTGCCAAGGAGACACATTTAATCAAACACATTCATTATTTTTTAAGGGCTAAGAAAATGATTTGGTTTTTTGTAAATATCCTGACGGCAACGTCACTAATTGCTTCGGTTGACTGGTAAAGTTCATGCTAGTTTGTAGGTTAGCTAGTAGGTTCTGTAGCTAAAGCTTGTTTCTAAACAGCACGAGTTGTGTAAGCGGGCAATGTGTTTATGTTACCAAAACCAATTAATACTAAATTATGTATTCCTGTATGGAAGGGGTCGTTGCTTAAAGTAGTTTATGTGTTAGTGTTGGCTGCGAATACTAAACGATGAACCACTTTATCGGCTAGTATAGTTATATATCCCATCGTCCGAAACGTTACTGCTACGTTATTCGTTATTCCAGTCACAAAAACCTAGAGAATGTACAACCCTAGCCAATCGGAAGAACGTGTATGTAATACCTATTACGCAAATAACCTTTATTATTTAGTTTAACGAAGGACATCATTGCCCCTCAACCAGAAGTTAAACCATTTTGAGTCATTCCTGGATTGGTGTGTTTTGCTTTGTATTTTTGCCAGTGAAAGTGCGAAGTTTCTGCTATGGATAACAAACAAGGCACCAAGGTAACAGGCCATTAGATTGATCCTCATCCTTCCATATTAACCTTAACCCTCGTGAAACGGCCCAAATTATTAAACCGTAGTAATCAATGGGTCTGCAGCTATATGTTGTAAAATTAAATAACTGTAGTCTCCTTTTTGTGTTTTCATATTCCCCCCTATCCGTACCAAAAGAAAAACACATCTATGTGCATTACACACTCCGACATCAAATGTTTCCATTCACTTGACACACGAATCATTGTCTGTATCCAGATGAAGCTTGCTGGATTCCTGGTCACCGGAGTCACTGTGTCTGTGTGTTCTAGGTGGTGGTCTGTGGTTGCTGATGGGGGACACAAAGGACACCTGGAAAGTGAAGACACTTGAGGAAATTCTACAGGAGAAAAAACGCAGAAGAGAGCTAGAGGAGAAGACGGAGCCCAAGCGCCAGAAAAATGTAAACCGTACCAGAACTAAGTTGTTTGCTAAATGCAAACTACTTCAAGTCTCAACCGCATTTATGTTTTGTAGACTTTAATTCATAATCTGTTTTTATAGTAAAGTAATATCTATAAAACTGCTGTTCGTAAAAATAGCTACTGTTTATTAACTAGTGGTTCATGTAGTAAGACCATAATACTATAACCTTATTGGTGATATTTTATGGCTTGTGCAATATTGGATGTCATTACATGATGATGATAATAACTGTCTTAACCATATTTCTCCCTGTCCCTTTGTGCAGTTTGCTCCATGTCCTGTTCCACAGGTGGATGATCGGGAAGCCAAACGGGACACTCCGGAGGAAGGGGAATTACGTGATCAAAGAATGGAAATAACAATTCAAAACTCTCCGTACACACGGGAAGGCTCTACAGAGGACAGGTACATCATTGTAGGAGCGGTCATCATGTTTTCTAATGAAGACCCAGATCACAGCCAAACTGGTGCTTGCTGCCGTGAGCAACGGTCACTGTGTGCAAACTGTTGAAAGACAGAATCTGGGTCCAGCAGTTGTGTCGCAGGCACCTAAGAGATAGCTTAATGTCTGGACCACCTTATCCTGTGATGTGCGAAGTGTTGTGAGCAGCAATGAGAGCTGAAACCAATACAAATGCACAACTTGTCGAGTGACTGAACCATTCCACCCTCATTGCCTTGATGTCATAGCTGTTTAGATGACTCTGACACAGTGTGTGTGTGGTTGATTTCAGGGGAGAGGAAGATGATTCGCTAGCCATCAAGCCCCCACAGCAGATGGCCAGGAAGGACAAGTCGCACCACAGAAAGGAGGACAAGAGGAAAGACAAGAGACGACACCGTAGCCACTCAGATGAAGGAGGTGAAACGGGCTATTTACTACTTTAATTGCTTAAAGGTTGAACAATGCTTCTTCAAAGAAACATAATTTTCTTTTCTTTTTTCTCAAGGGGAATTTTTTGTGGGAGCTTGCAAAAAAATCTTCAAAATGTTTACCCCATGGCTCAATGGATAAACGCTTTCCTTTGTGTTACACAGCTATACAAGCAGTTGACTAGTTATACAATCTTTCCTATTTGTGGAACGCACATATGTGCAGACTCACAGAAGCATGTTTTGGTTGGTACTCTGCTCACTTGTGTCCTCCTAACCTTCCCCAGATGGAAAACACCCCAGGCCCAAAGACAAGGACAAAGACCGTGAGAGCGAGCGCAGGAAGCGGCTGTGGGAGGAGGACAAGGCCAGACGAGACTGGGAGCGGCAGAAGCGCCGGGAGCAGGCCAGGGCTCACTCTCGCAGAGAGAGGTGACCGCGTCGTCCCATTCCCTTAGTTAACCTATTTCATACCTGTAACTAACACCTAATTAATTTGATGAGCCTAAGTGGATAATTAAAATGTTAGGATTATGAAATCATAAAATGTTGCATGATAGTAAATTATTTCATATAGATTAGTCCAATTTTCTCCCCCCAATTTGTGCTTAACCCCCTGTGGTCTGATGTGATTTAACACTGTGCGTAGTTGTTCCTTCCAACATGTTGTCTTTCTGGCTCTGTGTGTAGAGCTGACGGGGGTTGGGAGGGTGTCTGCCGAACGCCTGACTGGATGACTGTATCTCCTCTGGACCACAGGGACCGCCTGGAGCAACTGGAGCGCCAGCGCGAGCGCGACCGTAAGATCCGCGAGCAGCAACAGAAGGAGCAGCGGGACTTAAAAGAGAGAGAGAGGAGGGCGGAGGAGCGCCGCAAGGAGCGCGACACGCGCCGCGAAGGTCAGTCTCGCCTAGCCTCTAAACCCCGCCGCGCCGGTCGGAGACGCCACCTTTTTAACAGGGTGGGGTGTGGATCAGGTGCGGGACGCGTAGAGTACCGTTTTAGATGAACTGATCATGTATACACTGTTGACAAATAACCCTGAATTATTTGATTATTGTGTAAGTGAATGAATGATAATCACCGGGAATTATGGGTGGGAATCACAGAGTAACTCACGATTCAATACCATCACGATACGTCGCCCGCGAAAACGATGATTTCACGTTGCAACGATTCAGCGATACTCTATACATTGCGTGACAATCATCTACGGTACATGACGATATCTGTAACTGAAGAAGAAATAATATCCCAATAGGAGTCAGTTTCACATAATTTGACAACTGAGATGAAACAATGTACAACAACAAAGTGAATAGAGTCTTCGCTTACTAGTGCCTCTTTCACACACACACACACACACACACACACACACACACACACACACACACACACACACACACACACACACACACACACACACACACACACACACACACACACACACACACACACACACACACACACACACACACACACACACACAATATTTTTATGTAAACCATATATTTTTGGCCGACCCTTACTGGGAATATATTACTTATTTTAGCACTATATGAGTGCAAAACACTATAGAAATAGCTTCTTTTCTTTTTTTTCGTTATCTCGCCGTCATTCAATTTTCTACAAATGTGTTCAGAGGTGTAACGTTTCAGGCAAGTCACGGTTCGGTTCATGTAAGTCACGGTTCGGTTCATGTCACGGCTTTTGGTCATGGTTTTCGATTAGTAACAAGATATTTATTACTTCACCTTTTATAGACCCAGGGTAGGGTCACTATGGCATCAAATGCTCTGTTCCCTGCCTGCCCTGACATGAAGGTCTTCAGAGTAGGCCTTTATTTGGTACTTTATTTATATTTGTACAAAAAGTTATTAAAAGTAGTAGGCATACAAGATAATAAACTGAAGTAAAAGAATCGCAAAAAAAATATATTCTCTCTCTCTATATATATATATATAGAATATTCTATATTCAGTGCAATATACAAACCATGTATTTAAATCCTGCATCTTTGACTGTGGAATATGGCTGTAAACCTTGAGCTATAAACGCGCCCAAGCCTTTACTTATTTCCTTGTATCGATCAGTTAGTTTAGGTTTCGCTCCCCTCGTGCTGGCCAGAGTTACATTTGGATGAAATCACTGTAAACAGCTCAACATGACGTGCTCCTGCTAGTATAACAAATGTACGTCGAGCAATGTTTGCAATCGTTCCCTGTTTTATTTCTCACTTTTTTCACATTTTCCATGCAGAATCCATAATGTTCATAATGGCGCTGGGAGATCTAACGACTGCTCGCTCTCTCCGCTCACCATTACCTGTTCTCTAATTAGCGATCACTCAGCCTCATAATCAATGGTGTTGTAGTCATTGTTAGTGGCAGTGTACATAGCATAGTATATTAAATTCCCAGGTTTTTTTCTCTGCTATACCGTATTTCAATCTGTCCCAAACCATTCACATGTGCGCATCGAACCGTGACTCATCCAGTACGGGATGATTCTTTGACGGGAACCATTACACCCCTTATATACGTATATGTGCAACACACACACACACACACACACACAGTAAGAACTGCTGCCCCCCATGTCTGTGCCGATAGGCTCCTTCTAATATAGTGAGTAACTCCGGACTACGTTCATTCAGCAGGGCCATCCCAGCACCGGGCCCTTCCGGAGGACTACGAGGACAAAGCCAAGCAGAGCCACCGTAGCCGCAGCCCTAGCCGGGCTCCTCGGGACCGGCCCGACCACAGCGAGGCCCGGAAGGCCGGCGGTCAGTCTCCTAGTCCTCGTTCAACACGCCCCCCACGCTCACAGTGGGGACTGAGGTTTGAAGAGTTGTTTTGTTGCTAACGCTGCTTTCTCCTCCTCCTCCTCCCCAGTGTCCAAGGAAGAGAAGCCAGAGGACAAAGACCCGTTGGCCGACCTGCAGGACATCAGTGGCAGCGAGAGGAAGACCAGCACGGCAGAGTCCTCTGCCGGTAAAGGGAAATCCATCCCTCTCCAGATTGGTTGATCATGTCACGCAATAGAACCCATTTCACAGAGGTGTGATCGTAATACAAACACAGGGGCTGCTCATAACACTAACGATGGGCCTGCTCTTTTTATGTACCAGGGCACGGGTAGTAGACTAAACTAGTGAAGGTAAGTGCCCTGCTACGTGGAAGTACCAGTCCCACCATAATTACTGTTATCTACCTGTGTTTGTCCTACGATTATGGCTCTGTGGAAAAAGGGTCTTACCGGCTCAATATCCCTCATCCCCCTTCTTCCCCGAAACCTATTTTTGAACCATACAAAGCGTTTTGTAGACCAGGAGGTCTTTCAACAAGGGCTCCTGTAACTGAAATAAAAAGACCCATCGCTGATCAAATCCCACTGCTGTATCACAGGATCAGGGTCCGGTTCTGAGGACGAGGAGGGAGAGGAAGATGAGGGGTCTAGCAGCCAGAGTGAAGAGGATGATGAGGAGGAGGAGAATGAAGAGGAAGAGTCCGCCTCTGCTTCAGGAAGGTCTGAAGGCCAGAGTGCAGGTAAATAAGTCTTACCTACACTTTGTATAGCTGTGCTGCTCTCATGATAATATTTGTAGAATAATGCAAAGATCATGTGTTAATATTGCATATCTGTGATGAAATGAACGTTTAATTAATCATTAGAGCACAATCCTAGTCTATATTTGCAAAGAGAATAATAGAGTAATGTGATATTGGGTTATTTTTCAATGTGGAATTGAAAGGGCAACCGTTTTAAAGCTAGAATACTCAATTTGGAGAAACCAGCCAGAGTTAGCTAGATCTTGTATGTAATGTATCCAACATTAATTCGGGCTGAACGAAAGGATTGGACAGGCTTATACATCTCTGCTACAGATACCAGATTGTTAACTTTTTTTTGTCAGAGCATTTCATTTAATGATTGCTGTCAGGATGTTGAGAGATTTTCAACAAATGACAAGAAATGCTTCAAAAATAGATTGCCTGCCCTAGCTTTAAGTCGTTCTCCAAAGCGTATTTTGCAAAGCGGAGAGGTTTACATGGCACCCGCTGTTTATTTGAATTCCATCTTGTTTTACTTGCAGAAGATGTCAGTGAAGATGACCGGTCAGAGGAGGAGTTTGAGGAAGAGCGGGAAAACGGGATCCACATTCCCGCAGGTGGGTAAACCATTCCCACCTCTCATTGGCCACATAGTCCTGTCACATGACCTGTGTTGTGATCACCTGCTGGTATCCCTTGCATTTAGTCTTTCAGTCCTGTAAAAGTGATCTCAGTGTATTATATTTGTTAGCATAGTTGTGGCATTAACAACCTTTTCATAGAGCACAAGATTATTATACGATTACAAGAACTCTGTATTACAGTTTTAAATGTTGAGCGCCATCCATTTAAAAGTAGAAATGGAAATGATACCTGTGTGCCCCACACCTGCCTGCAGTGCCCGAGTCCCGCTTCGACCACGACACGACCGAGGAGAGCGGCGAGGATATGGACGACGAGGAGGACGGAGAAGCAGCGGAGGGAGATGACCCCACCCCTGGCTCTCACGCCCACTCCCGCTCCCCCACCCCAGAGGAGAACTACATCCCCGACTCTCCGCCCATCTCGCCCGTGGAGCAGAAGAAGGAGCTGCCCAAGTACCTGCCCGCGCTGCAGGTACGTTCCCGGGGGTCCTCCCTGACCACACCCGCTGCCCACTCTGAACACTAGAAAAGATGGACGTCACTCATTCCACCAAGGGGAATTCAAGACCCGGACAGTTATATAACTAAAGAGAGATTAGAAACAGGAATAAAATGATGGAGAATATGTCTATAGACACACAATATGGGTAATAGAAATAAATAATAAATACATTTTAACATCATCAATAGTTGAGGTAGACATTATTGACAATATTTGCTACATTGAAATTACGTTATTAACCATTATACATGCGTTTCTAAGTTACTTAAGTGTCCATATGCTATATGTGCTTTTATATACATGCTTATACATGCTTCTACACATGCCTGCCGTTGTGTTTTAGTGTAAAAGGCTAAACTGTTTGCATGAATGTGTGTGTGCTCCTAGTCTCATTTTGTGACTTGCTTGTCCGTTCGCTGTATTGTAGGGCTGTCGAAGTGTTGAGGAGTTCCAGTGTCTGAACCGGATCGAGGAGGGCACCTATGGTGTCGTGTACAGAGCCAAAGACAAAAAGACCGGTAGGAAAAATGCACATGGTTCACTGCACAAATGAGAACAATTGGGTTTCAGTCACTCACACATTAATTTAATAAGCATCTAATACCATGCAAAGACAACATGCAATCTTCATCACAATAAGCCCATAGCCTGCACGGCATTTTAGTTGTGTATCACGCCAGTATTCCAATGACGGACACCATTGCATCGACCGACACTACTCGGACCTTGTTCCTCACTTGTACCGCTAAGCCTGTGTGTTACGGTCTTCAGATGAAATCGTGGCGCTGAAGAGGCTGAAGATGGAGAAGGAGAAGGAAGGCTTCCCCATCACCTCACTGAGAGAAATCAACACCATCCTGAAGGCTCAGCACCCAAACATCGTCACTGTCAGGGTAAACCCAAAACCCAAATAAAACGCTGATACGTAGGCTGTTCAGCATGGCTGGGAGAATGTAACCGACTCCACTGAACTCTCTCTTCAACCTCTCCATGAGTATAAAACTGTTGGTTCATCTTAGTTTGACTTTTTCTGTGTCTCACGACACATTTTCGGTTCTGATTCTTGGGGTCACAAATCGAGTCTCAATTCAATTCCCGATTTAAAGATGTAATCTCGATTCAGTACATGCTAATTTCAGGATCTTCTTCAGACCCCATGTTTGACGCTGTATCCACTGTCCTAGGAAATTGTGGTTGGAAGCAACATGGACAAGATCTACATTGTGATGAACTACGTGGAGCATGACCTGAAGAGTCTGATGGAGACCATGAAGCAGCCCTTCCTACCAGGTGAGGCTAGCTCTGTTGTGTGTGTGTGTATATGGAGACCATGAGGCAGCCCTTCCTACCAGGTGAGGCTAGCTCTGTTGTGTGTGTATATGGAGACCATGAGGCACCCCTTCCTACCAGGTGAGGCCAGCTCTGTTGTGTGTGTATATGGAGACCATGAGGCAGCCCTTCATACCAGGTGAGGCTAGCTCTATTGCATGGATATGGAGACCATGAAGCAGCCCTTCCTACCAGGTGAGGCTAGCTCTATAGTGTGTGTATATGGAGACCATGAGGCAGCCCTTCCTACCAGGTGAGGCTAGCTCTATTGTGTGTATATGGAGACCATGAGGCAGCCCTTCATACCAGGTGAGGCTAGATCTATGAAAAAAAAAGTTGCACCCTGAAAGTGTACACAAGGGGGCAGTATAGAGTTCCAACCCCAACAAAGGCTCGTCATTGGGGAAGATTATCAATTTGGACCAGGGTCATAGAAAAGCAGATAACGGCATACCTCAGATAACGGCATACCTCATTGGCGAGTCTGTTTTAAGTACTCTTATGTTGAGAAAGATGTACTTGATAGTGTTAGCTTTTGGCCTGTCTACCCGAAAGGCCTCTTTATTGCAGGACAAACTCTTTTTGTACTTTCATTTTCTTTGTGTATTTAGCGCTATACATCCTAAATATATTTCCTAAATCATCGTAAATATACCGTAAACTTGGCTAATAAAAATGTTGTTTTGCCACGTCTCGATTTGGCAGTTTCAAACACGTCTTCCCATAATGACAAACATTTGAAAGTTTTGAAAAATGGAGACGGTTATTGGGATGTGATGTCTCGATGTCAAAGCCCTTTTCAACTAATGAACAACTCATCAGTATCTCTCTCTCTCGCCCTCTGCAGGTGAGGTGAAGACCCTGATGATTCAGCTGCTGAGAGGAGTCCGACATCTCCATGACAACTGGATCCTCCACCGCGACCTGAAGACGTCCAACCTGCTGCTCAGCCACAAGGGCATCCTCAAGGTGGGGACTCTATGACATAAAGGCTTTATATTCACAATTAACATGACAGTCTCACTATTTAGGGAAATGTTAGGAAATATGCACAAACGTCGTTTCAAACTTGAAAAAAAAAAATGTATATCACCTTCCTGTACTTTCTGCTGTGACACCCTCATAATAAAGTACCATTTTACGTAATCTATGAATGTCAGTGTCGCTAAAGCACGAGAATGTCTGGTAACGACTGTTGTATTAACGTGTTCCCTGGGTTGACAGATAGGGGACTTTGGCTTGGCGCGGGAGTACGGCTCACCGCTGAAGCCCTACACGCCCGTGGTGGTGACCCTGTGGTACCGCTCCCCAGAACTGCTGCTGGGAGCCAAGGTGGGTTCATTCGGGCAAGCGCCCCCATCTCGGGTCTAGTGGCTACTGTATATCTTTTTTTTTAACCATCTTTTTGTATTTATTTGTATTCGTATATTTATTTGTATTGATACATCTTTTTGTATTTATATATTTATATTTACATTTCAAAGATGATCATTTGTTATTTGTATATGTATTTATATATTCTTGTATTTATATATTTTCGCATAAAAATGTGTACCTCTCTCACTAGTAACACTTTAGTTGGTCTTCTATCGCCCCTATCGTTTGTCTGATTTCTCCATCATGACATCGTCACCTGCTCGTCTAGAGGTCCGGATAGTTATCATAAGATAAAGTATGTGCAGCACATGTTGTCTCCAAGCATGTCATACTAGACCTGAAACGAAAAGGGTTGTTAGAACATACAGCTGCATCTGCTGCTGAAACGCTCTCTCTCTCCCCAACAGGAGTACTCCACCGCGGTGGACATGTGGTCCGTGGGTTGCATCTTCGGTGAGCTCCTTACCCAGAAGCCTCTCTTCCCGGGCAAATCGGAAATTGACCAAATCAACAAGATTTTCAAGGTATTGTTGTTGACAACGAAATAATGTTGTTCAGCAAGATGGCCGAGCATAGAAGGGAATGCATGACATGTAATGTGTGTGTCCACAAGGCTGAGTTTCCTCAGTGCACGAGGATTAGCCGTTCAAAGTCATAGAAGATAAGAATCGGGATTTCTACTTGAATCTATCATTTTCTTTCCCCCACCCCTAGTGGACTGTGGTAGACGTGTAGCTATCTTCCCTCCCTCCCTCCCTCCCTCCCTCCCTCCCTCCCTCCCTCCCTCCCTCCCTCCCTCCCTCTCCACATTCTTCACTATGATTCATTGATGTAGTGATTGCTTGCTCTTCATTTGCTTCTTTTACACTTCTGTTAACACGCTGGGTATCGTCGAGTTGTGTTAACATGCTGTGTGTGTGTGTCTGTCTGTGTGTGCGCTCATCCAGGACCTCGGCTCGCCCAGTGAGAAGATCTGGCCCGGGTACGGCGAGCTCCCGGCAGTGAAGAAGATGACCTTCACAGAGTACCCGTACAACAACCTGCGCAAGCGCTTCGGAGCGCTTCTCTCGGACCAGGGCTTCGACCTCATGAACAAGTACGGCTGAACGCAACCCAAAAAACGCACATCACGTCGTAGTTCCTGCTCTTAAAATGGACAAGGCGCTATGGTTTCTGCTGGGAGTCCAGCAGACTTTTGTTTATGTGTTGTCGGGGACAACCGGCCAATTTCTTGCGCCGTGTTTGGCGCTGTAGATAAATATCTGTTTACATCCCCGGTAAACACAGCTGAAGCAACCCAAATACTCAACCCGCCGTGTTTTTGTCTCTTAAAGCCCTAGTGTGGAGTGCATCAATCCTTACTAAAATGCATTTTCCTGTTATTCTCTGTTCATGCGATTTTACCTGCGCTAAGATGAATAAGACTTAAGTCTTAAGGAAAGAGATTACAAACTGCTTTCAGCTCATGCACACAGACACGCACACGCACACGAGCATGCACACACACGCAGGGTCACCTATGACGGCAATGAGAATGAGAATCAGTGTGTGGTGAAACCACAGCTGGTTCAGAGCTTCTAGCGGTGGCTGTACAGTGGTGGCAGCCGGCTGCCTCTCAGCCTGCAGGACCGTGGGGCTCTGGAGGAATGCGGTCTGGAAAGGTACACAGTGCACAGCCTTTTGGAATATCACACCACTGTGTGGTGGATGGTTGTTTGGGTATGACCTCAGAGCGGGCAGACACTGAATTGGCAGCCATTTGAGTTACCGCGATGGTTCCTCATAGGCCGCGGGCTAATGATGTATCATTTTCGCAAAACGACAGTTTAATATCTTTCATTGAACATTTCCAAGATAACTAAAATACCTCCCAATGTCAACCTCATTAGCAGAGCTCGTTTGAGTTCCAAAACGGGGGAATGGAGCAGATCTCTCAGCGAGGCGTCTGCTTTCCGTCAGCGGGCCCTTCTACTCCCTGTCCTTATTGTGATTTAAAACAGTGAACCTTTGATGCTACACGCTACATTCCTGGAAATACAACTATCGTTTCCTCTCCAGTTCTCCTCTGCCTTGCTATGAAGTGCTTCTGTAAAGGGAGCCTTTTGAGCTCCATGTGAACCAAGGGTTTCCCGTTCCACACGAACCAAGTCTGCGGTGCACCCGCGGTCGTGGCTCTCTTGTCTGTGTGCGCATAGCATAGTCTACCCGCTCAACCGCTGCGTCCAAACTAGACCTGCAGCCACTGGCTCCTCCTCCTCCTCTTCTATATTCCGACGAGTGATCGTTTGTTTTGTGGCTCCCGTCCCCACAGGTTCCTCACCTACTGCCCCAGCAAGAGGGTTCTGTCGGACGAGGGGCTGAAGCACGAGTACTTCCGGGAGACGCCGCTGCCCATCGAGCCCTCCATGTTCCCCACCTGGCCGGCCAAGAGCGAGCAGCAGCGCGTCAAGAGGGGCAGCAGCCCCCGGCCCCCCGAGGGAGGGCTGGGCTACAGTCAGCTGGTAAGACCAGCACCACCACCACTCTGTCACACACCACCCCTGTTACCACCACCACCCCACTGACACCACCACCACCACCACCACCACCTCGTCGACTCCTCCACCACCCTGTCACACACCACCACTCCCCACCACCACTCCAGCACCACCACTCCAGCACCACCACTCCATCACCACCACTCCATCACCACCACTGCGCCATCACCACTACCACTACAGCCCCACCACCACTCAATCACAACCACTGCTCCATCACCACCACCACTCTATCATACATCATACATCCCATCTGGTGAAGACAT
The DNA here is from genome assembly GCA_026745465.1 of Lota lota. NCBI lineage: Eukaryota > Metazoa > Chordata > Actinopteri > Gadiformes > Lotidae > Lota > Lota lota. Next base: position 1,015,895 of record JACYXH010000298.1, on the reverse strand, counting down.
CAGAGCATACATCTCATGGTAAATACATCACACACTTACTGCAGGCCGGGTCTGTTGCTCTCTCTCTATTTTCCATGATGGCCGTTAGGGATTTAGGCAACTAATGTGTTCACCAGAGGGACACACAGGACGTCCTGATCAGTGGCACCGTTCATATGCTCGCCCGTCTGATTATCACTCTTAAGCCCAAGTCACACACAGCGCGAATTTCCCTTCATATTTGGAGCGCGACCCGAATAAGAAACCGAATCTTGTTGTTTTAACGGAGCAGAGCCCTCTGTGATCTGACTGACGCCCTCTCTTTGTCTCTCGTCCACCAGGGTGACGACGACTTGAAGGACACCGGCTTCCACCTGACCACCAGTAACCAGGGGGCTTCAGCGGTGGGCCCAGGCTTCAGCCTCAAGTTCTGAACCCAAAGACAATACTGCGCGGAGAGCAGAGGGCGGAGAATCATGGGATTTATCGTCATCTCGGTCTAGAAAAGCAAAAGCAGAAAAAGTGGGACAGTCATTTTGCACACATTGTAGTGTTCATAAATGTCCCTGGCTTTTCCTTCTCATTGCCTGGATAGTTCTGAGCTGATCCATACTTATTTTTAATTAACTGTAGCGGTAATCAAACATTTTTCAGGTGAGAGATCTTATTTTTTGCTGTAATAGATAAAGATCAGACAGAACTCTTTTTGTCTCCTGTAGTTTGGGTTTACTTTAATGTACTTTTCATGAATTTTTTACCCTGTACGTGAGGACCAGATTTTAAAAGGTTGAAATGTCCTGACTGCTGGAGCTACTGTATAATGATGTATCATCAAGAACGTTTTTCCACCCAACATAATTGTATGAATATTTACTTTATGGCTGCCGGACACCGAGCCAGCAAGAGTGGACAGGGCTGGTCGGGGGGGGGAGGGGGCACGTTTTTGCAAGTAATAAAGTTTGAGACTTTATTTGGTCTGCCATTTTTATTTATTTTTTTATAAATCTGTGCTTTGCTAACAGACAGATGCTGCCAGAGAAGGAAAAAAAATCTAAAACCAAGGTAAAAAAAAAAACTACTAAAAACTCCTGCCTTGAACCCAGCTGGGTGGTAGACTTCCAGAAGTGATGTCATTCTTAGCACTACACTTTGTCTTAGTGCTTTGTTCTGTTGGGAGGGGGGGGGGCGATTGCCTAGGAGAGAATGTCCAGACTATGCTTTGCCATTGGTTCTCCACATTATGCATTACAGCTGTCTATTTATTTACTTTGCCTATTGTTGCGTAGGGGAAAAAAATCAGCACAGGGATAATGATGATAATAATTGTGATAATATTACAGTTTAAAAAAAAGTGTTGCCAGTGTTGGCACGATGACGTCACTCTACCTTGCGTCATTACCGTTTCTGGCACAAAGAAATAATAAATTTGCATGCATTCGTTTTGATTTGACATCCATAACCCCATACCCCCCTTCCATTCCCCCAGGGCCCCTCTAGTGAGTTATTGCACCTGATGCGTTGAGTGGGCATGGAAAGAGGGGCTGGTGTGTTACTGTGTGGAAGCCAAGGCTTGGCTCTGTATCTGCGGATGGTAGTAATGTGAGACATGTCTGAGGCGAGTCCCAGGAGCTCCACAGGCTTTTGACTAAACCAAATGTAGCTTCATGTACTTGTTTATTACCTACAATAGAAATACTGGACTGTTTTGTGTGGAATGTTTATCAGTAAATAACTAAAATGCACAATCCCCTTCACAAAAGGTTTTATTGTTGCATGTGAAGATGCATTTATACAAATGACAGTTGTGGTAAGAATAGAAGACTAGAATACAACTTTATTGTCCAGCCTGGGATGGAAATGTTTTTGGCCTCACCTCAGAGACATCACATACAGACACGTATCACATGAAACAAATACATACAAATGTTTTTGTTTGATTGCAGCAGTTCATCAGGTCTTATTTAATAATATAGCGATTGCATTTGGTACCAATGACCTTTTGTAAACTTTCACGTTTGGCCAGGGGGCTTTTAAAACGCCGTCCTGAGGGCAGAACTATAAACCTGTGGCGCTGGTGTCCGTCACTATGGCCCTAGCTAGTCGTGTACTGCACAGTTGTATAGAGCACTGGGTTCCCTTTACTCACTGCCCACCAACTTGCAGCCGGGCAGAGAAAGACATGGAATGTGAAGATACAGAAATGAAAACTAAGAGAAATATGTGCCCTGGTGAATGAAAGTCCTTCCGACTCAAGCCGCTGTGTGCATTGCGTGTGCGCCTCTCGGGCAGAGCGTGTTGGCGTGTCCCCTCAGAAGCGCACACGCACCCTCCAGGAGTAGGTCGTGAGAGTCTTGTTCTTTTTCCTGACCACGCAGGTGTAAGTGCCCTCGTTGATGGCGTTGGCCGTGATGCTGATGTTGTCATCCTTCAGCGAAATGTAGCCTGGGCGGGAGAATTCCAGAAGCTCCCCGTCTTTGTACCAGCTATGTGGCGACATAGCAAAATAGAAACGCTCGCATGAAAAGGCCACATCTAACCGATTCACTGTACACCGATTATTTTGGTACAAGGCTACACTGAAGGAAGGATAAAGAAAAGAAGCTCAACACTCACGATACTTTGCCTTTCTTTGAAGCAATTTTCTTCCCACATCGAAAAGTCAGATTCCTGCCCTCGGCCACCAGCTTGATTTTGGTCCGTGGGGGGGTGGGGGTGGCTGCCACCGTGGGGAAAGGGAATTCTGGGGAGGAAAAAGGGGTAACGGTCTTTCTCCAGCGTGGGATATCTTACTTCAGCCATCTGAGCTTCTAGAGAACCATTCATAAATGAAAGAAAAGCCTAGGGCAAACCATTAGTGGCAATAGAGTTACAGATGAATATCTATTGAAACAGGTGTTTCATGGTGTAATGTTCTAAATACATACAGTACAATAGATTTATAGACTTATAGATCAACAAGCTTCAGAATTGGAGTAGTAGGATATTTTGGTGGAATTGTCAACTAATATACAGACAACACACTATGGATATCAAATGAGTTTACATACCATTACAGAATCAACGGAACACAAAGCCATTTAAACATCGGAAAAGACTGGTAAGAAGGGGACTTAGAAAACTATACTGTATACTGTAAACTCAGACTCAGCCTTTCTTGCCACTAAGTCTAGAATTGGATAATTGCCGCTAGGTCATTGTCTAGAGATCTTGCGGTAAATTAAAAGTCTGAGAATGTTAATAAGTCTGGACCAAAGAGACAACGCTCTCTGGTCTGTGCTATGCAAAAAAGAAACCCACTGGCCGTCTATGAGGAACACTATGTGCTAGTGCTCCTCATACAGACGGCCACAGCGATTTTATTTTGCCATGGTTGGCACAACACATTCAGGCTGACAGTCACATCGATAAGACACCTTGTTATGATCAGCCCAAAGCCTCCTTAAAAAAAAAAAAAAAGTTGCTCCGGATAATTCTGCGAAAGATCGAATTGACCTTGTGCGTCTCAAACCCTCAAGCCACAGTCTGAAATTCCAGCGGTTTGGAGTCACTCAGGAATTTTCCACAGCCGTACGTCTCCCAATCAACAATGGGGAACAGATTACTCTGAGCCAGGGATTGTATCCTCTTGCCTGTCTCCACACTGTCCCTTGTTAGAGAAATGAAGAATAAACCACAACACTGCACTGCGATGGGGAGGTGCACTTTCCTGCAACGTGTGCAAGATCATGCATTATGTGAATAGAGAATCAACGTAAAAAACTTCACAAGCTAGACTAGCTAACTCATCCAGGTGTCCCGTGCCACAGATTATATTCAGTGTGTATGTCCCGTCTAGATGAATCCTATTGGCCTTACTCTGGATGAGTATATATAATCAAATATGAGTTATTCCTATTGCATATTTTCTAACAGTTAGCGGCTAATCTCTCTTAACAGCCCCGGCTGTGGCGCCACCCGCTCTTCTCCAGAGCTGAATGGTGGGGGCCGGTTGGCTCCAACTGCTCCATTGGCAGACAGCAGTTCAGTGGCTCTGCAGCAGTAGAAGGAGAGTGAGAGAGAGAGAGAGAGAGAGAGAGAGAGAGAGAGAGAGAGCTCTCTCCCCTCTGGGCCCACTCTACTCTCTGTCTTACCGTAACAGAAATCACAGCTGGAGGGGCAGTGCTTCTTCATGAGTCTGCGCTTGCTGTCGCAATAGCCTTTCCGCGCCCAGGCCGGACAGATAAATAAGCGGTCCAAGCATCCTGGGGGAGGGGGGGGGGGGGGGGGTTAGAAAAAAGGGAAACATCGCGAGAGTTAAGCATCGGTAACTTGAATCTGCAGCTAAAGAATTTGGCACAGTGATGTGCTTTTGGCTCCAGCGGGAACATGGACTCACTGAAGTACACTGTCATGATGACTCACAAGTACAGTTTACACACAGTGTTTATTAAGGCCACGTTGGCGTTCAGAATCGGCTTCTGAATAGTGCTCCCATCTGGTCCTAGTCCCATCTAGACATATTTGATTGGTGTACTTTAATGACTAGCCCTCATATACACATGCTGTCTAAAGCGCTTTGGTTTTTTCCCACTAATACAAGTATTCGTATTGTATGAACACTAGATGTATAACCATATTTTGTATAACCCACCAATGTTGAGAAAGAATGGATGAATAATAGATTTCTTCCAAACACACTCCCAAAAGGGGAGCATGCATGCGTATTCATGGTCACATCTCCTGCTGCTACTTTTGCATATGCATGGAGCCCCACAGGTTTTAGTGAGCAGATGTCCTGTTGCGTCTACAAGACGTACCGTATAGCCGGTGCAAACCCCACACCTCGTCCTGTGTGATCAGCTTGCGCCCTGTCAGAGTTGCGTTAAGGTGCATGATGGCGTTGGGGTTCAGCGAGTGCATGAGTCCCAGGGCATGGCCGATCTCATGCACCGCCACGTGGACCAGGTCCGTCAGCCATACTCCTGTGCAAACGGTGCTGTTTATTTTGTTTATCAATGTTATGTCTACCATATATGTCATGAGCTCTGGTGCATCCCTGATCATCGGCCTGTGAAATACCACAAAATTGACTGTGTTATGTTCAATCTGCAGCAGTTAAACACAAGTCAGGGTTACCTTTTTTCCAGCTGTAGCGCATGTTTCCCAGAATCCAGTACTCGTGGTCGTCGAAGTGAATCTCCCCAGTGGGAGGGAAGAAGGCATGGGCCAGCTCTCCGGTGATGCCATCGAAGCAGTGGTGCAGGTAGGACTGCAGGCAGTCCGTGTGGTTGACTGGGTAGAACCCTGCAAACGCAGAGAGAAGAAGGTATAGCTCAGCAGAATAGAACACTGGGTAGAACCCTGACAATGCAGTCAGGATAGAGAAGATATAGCTCAGCAGAATAGAACGCTGGGTAGAACCAATGCAGTGAGGATGGAGACGGTATAGCTCAGCAGAATAGAACACTGGGTAGAACCAATGCAGTGAGGATGGAGACAGTATAGCTCAGCAGAATGGAACGCTGGGTAGAACCAATGCAGTGAGGATGGAGACGGTATAGCTCAGCAGAATAGAACACTGGGTAGAACCCTGCCAATGCAGTGAGGATAGAGAAGGTATAGCTCAGCAGAATAAAACACTTCTTTCCTCAAGCACCACTCATGGTATAATCAAGTTTGGGTGAGTGAAATTGTACCCATTTTTCAAAGGTCAAAAGGAAACATTACTGGTAGTGATGATGTTGGAAGAAGGGTTAAGAGCGAGGTAAAGCCCAAGAAATTGAGCCACGGATTTTCCAATATTTGCCCACATTTCTTAAGGGTATTTTGACCAGTAAAGGGTTATTTCTTTCACAATATGTGATAAAAGTAATCACATATATGATGTATTTATCATGACCGTTTTGTCTAGCCTTTGCAAGATCACCACCACACTTGATACAAATGTTATAATGGAATATAAATTATTGTTATTATATTGGCTGCAATAGTCTATCTACTAGTCTAACACACATACAGACCACATAATTCACATTTCTGAAGTGACACCCAATATTGCCAAATGTATTAAATGTTCAAAAGAAGAACTCTGCAGGAGTCATTATAATCCCATCAGTGCTCCGTGTTGCCATGTTGAGCCAGCCATGGTGCTTGGGAGGGATATGTAGGCCTACCTATTTTGATGTCTGCGTCTTGGTCAGCCGGCACCTCTCTGAAGCTGAAGGGGGACACGTCACTCCACAGGCCAAACGCCTTGTAAAAGCCACGCCGCGTGTCACTGGCATTTATCAAATTGGTCGGAAATGACAGCAATCTGCCCGAAAACAATATTTTCATGTAGTTATCTAAAATCACATATTTATCTTAAATAATAATCACTCAAACCAAAATGGTTTTTTTTGCACCACTTCCAGACAATGTATGAAGTGTAATCACAACATATCAAATATATAATCTACTCCTCCATTATGCCCCTACTCATATATATATATATGCTCTCTTGGCTTAGAGACAGAATTGATCATCATGTAACGACATGTATGCAGTGACAAACCCACCATGTATACCCAGCTACTAAAAGCACAGTGATTACAAAATAACTAGTCCTGTGGTCGATCTAAAAGTGCTATTGATTCCTTGTTTTGTCCCCGGCTGTTTAGTATCTGCAGTCTCCCTGGGATGAGCACAGGTAAATGCGAGGGTCATCATAGACGTATGTACTTGTACGTGAGCTTGAACTGGTCCCATTTGAGTTGCTCTGGGGTGAGGGTGTATCGCTTGCTCCTGGACAGGTGGAGCACGTGCGAGCGGGCCTCTTTGCGTATCCCAATGAGCAACACACTGGTGTGAGCTTCTTCCTTGGACAAAGAGAAACGCTTGTTTAACCACCTTTATATTTGGTGTGGGTAGACTTATGCCCAACGGCAAACCGTTGGTGGTCGAACTCATTGCACGACTTGCATCCAAGATTGAACAAAGGAATCTGGAGGCAGTGCATGCAAGAATGCATAAAACAACTTTAGTCCTATATGATACGATGATTCCGTTGGATTTTAATTTAATGTAATTCTCAACTTGAGGATACTGTTGGTTGTGCATGAGTTATTCTTACTGCGGGCATATAATACACTCATAAGTTATTTCAGAACCTGCGGGCATATAGCACACTCATTTTCAGTTATTTCAGAACCTTGTCGTCTGTATATCATCCTACTTTAAGCACTTTCATGCAACGGCATTCCGTCTCGCGGAAAAAAGGAAGCCTAGACAGCAGTAAAAGCACATTCCAAACTTTAAGTATGATACTTTTCACAGAAAGGTTATGTCTGATGCCCCTTTGTGAAGCAGCAAATGTGACTCCAAATAAAAACATGTGGATTATATTCTGGTCTTAAAGGTTTAAAAGGATAAAGACAACTCCCTGGCATTCAGGCACTATCGTAAATACACCCTGGTCTTTGCAGCTTGTAATGCAATTTGTTCTGGTTTAGCTGATAAAATACAAGTTCATAAAATATTAAAGGATCATGCATTTTCTCTCTAACCTTAAATCGTATTCAATTTTCTTTTTTTTACATAGGGGGTTCATTGAGTTTCTTAATGAAAGTGAGCCATGTTTACATTTGATACTGGCACAGGCATTGTGAACTCAGGCTGATGAAAGACTGCCAACTGATGCTGGAGTTCTTTAAGATAAACATAACTTTTTAACATCTGCCTTGGAATTGGGCTTACATGCTTTACTCCAAAGGATATTGTCATGTGCACATAATGTAAATAATACTTCTGCATTATATGCCATCGTTTTGTTAGGGGATAAGGGGGCTTCATTGATAGACAAGCTGAAAGGAAACGGTGTGCACTAACATCAGACATTCCCAAGGATCCCAGGGGAGTCCACTCAAGATTTAGAGAAGTCTTCTTTAGAAAAGGCTTAACCTCTTCAGTTCGTAGCTTGCTGGTTGTTGGGGGCAAAAGGGCTTAAGAGTAGTTAGTCATATTGCCTTCAAAGAAATGGCATAAAGGTCTGAAGCACTCAAAAGAATACATACATTAAGGAGTTAGTAATAGCATATCACACACACACATATTTGTTTCAGATACGTTTTTTTTAATACATACTGTTAATCTCATGAAAAATAAATCGTTATATCATACCTCTAATCTCCAAGAAGGAAATGCGGTGGTTTCTTGCATCCCAGCAAATATAACGCTGAGCAAAGTCACAGCAGTAGCAAATGTCCAGCCGTCTTTCTTTACACTTGTGAGTGTCTGATACACCATCGTTGCGATATCACCACTCAGAATATAAAATCCCTCAACAAATACGTGAAAGGTGGACCCTCTATGATGGATATTAACGCTTGTCCATTCCATCCCTGTGTAGCGTCTGCGCGTTCCACGACAACTGCCGAGAAGCAGAGGAGTCCCAGTGTGTAGACTGGGTTGAGACGGTCGTCCGTTGCACGGCTAGGACTGCATCAAAGTTTGCAGCTCTATTTAACTTTCGGCTGCTGCTATTGCTGCTGCTGCTGCTGCTGCTGTGCTTTTCCTTGCAGTGTGTCTGGAGGTTTCACGTTACTTCAGTCGGGGCATGGTGTGGTCAAAGTCAAGACGGTTTTTAGTCAAGGGCGACCAAAACGTCCTAAATAAATCTGCGTTATTTTCTTGTCAAATTTCGCAGAATGTCATTTTGTTTCTATTTCAGTGGGCTCTGCTTTAAAACATTTTATATTTGTCTTTTCTTTTTTGTTTCATTGATAATTTAATGATTGATATGATAATTTAATGATAATTGAAGAAATAGGTAAGATATAATTGTAATTTAATTTGATTGAATTATTTTCTTATGGGCCTAGATCCATGATTTTAATAGGCCTAGGCCTACTTGAATATCCATCGGGATCCATATTTATGTATATGTATCTATATTATACTTACAAATGGGTGTGGATTGAAATACAAATATTTCAGCAGTTATACAGGGATGTTATAATTAATATAGTGTATGATAGAGAGTTCTAAAATGATTTAAACGTGATCAACAACCTGAAAAAGCAAGGAAAATCCGTATGTTGCGCGTTTACACCTCATAAGGCTCACCAAAATGACATGTTTTATAAAAAGCCACGATCATCATCATACGTTCCGCCATACATCATCAGGCGGAACTATTGTATTCCAAGGGACACGTTTCGCACGACCCTTGTTTGACGTTGCCATTGAGGGAGTTGTAGGAAGTGGTGCCCGCCCGGTGCAGGGATAACGGTGGTCAGGCAGTGAACTACCCTCTAATTTGACACGTAGTAGCCCGGGCAACTAACCAGGTCCATACCTATGTTTGGATGCGGTCACGGAGATATGCTTTTGCATATGAAATAGTTGATCTTGGATCACTAACACAGACGAGGTATGGTCTAGGACGGAGGTTTCAGCCCACTACCCCGGGTGAAGGTTCTCTTGCTACTAGCAGCAAATTAGTTAGTGAAGTGCTAATCCTTTAATCTGAGTAGTCAGCTTTGTTGTTTGACCCTCATGGGAAAGACGCCTTTAGTTATTTGACTTTAAATATTACTCATGTCGTGTTTTTTTCCCAATCAAGATTGTTCTTGTAACATAATTACAATACTAAGATAGTTCGCTGTCTAGGTACCAGGTTTGCTGTTGCTGCATTAGCCACAACATACGTTGCTATTTAAATAAATAGACGTAGCTTATTTGCTATTGTCTGTGTGTATATTGCAACATTACCTCTTTCTCACTTGTCATAGGAATTGCAGTTGGCATCCCAACATACGGATACCCTGGACGGACACCCTTTAAAAGAATGGCGAAGGATAACAAACCAAGTAGGGTAGACACGTTTGTCTTTGCTGGATCAAATGGTCAGCAATGGCAAGGGGGGTTGAACGATGTGGTACAAAATCACTACTGTGCTGCCCACCAAATGTCAAGGATGGCCCGGGTGACGTCAGACGTGAGGACCAAGTGTGCTGCCTATGTGCTAGCCTTGAGGCCGTGGAGCTTCAGTGCATCTCTCACGCCAGTGGCCCTTGGCAGTGCCCTTGCATACAAGCTGGAGGGCTCTGTGGACTTGCTGGTTCTGGTCGTGTGTGCTGTGGCTGTGCTGGTGGTCCATGGGGCGGGGAACCTCGTTAACACCTACTATGACTTCTCCAAAGGGATTGATCACAAGAAGAGCGACGACAGGACTCTTGTGGACGAGATCCTTGCCCCGCAAGATGTGGTGATGTTTGGAGCAGTGCTGTATTCTGTGGGCTGCTTGTGTGCCACCCTTCTCTTCTTTTTATCCACTTTAAGACTTGAGCATCTAGCCCTAATTTATTTTGGTGGACTTTCCAGCTCTTTTTTATATACTGGAGGTGGGTACTAATATGAAATGCAGCATTACATTTTACATGATCAACGTTTGCACAATCTTAAAAAATACATATTTTCATCATTTAAAAAAAACAACAGAAATCCAACAGTTTGGTCTTGTGCCTCTTCCTCTCCCTTAGGTATTGGCCTCAAGTACGTTGCCCTGGGCGACGTAGTGATCCTGATCACCTTCGGCCCACTGGCGGTCATGTTCGCCCATGCGGTGCAGGTGGGCTACCTCTCAGTCCTACCGCTGGTTTACGCTGTGCCCCTGGCGCTCAACACGGAAGCCATTCTCCACAGCAATAACACCAGAGACATGGACTCGGACAAGCAGGCGGGCATCGTCACGCTGGCCATTCTCATAGGCCCAACGCTGTCTTACGTGCTGTACAACCTCCTGCTCTTTGTGCCCTACGTGCTCTTCTGCATCCTGGCCACGCATTACAGCATCAGCATGGCCCTGCCCCTGCTCACGTTGCCCATGGCTTTCCCCCTGGAGAAGCAGTTCCGGAGCAGGTGCTACGCCAGGATTCCACAGAAGACCGCAAAGCTCAACCTCCTGATGGGACTCTTCTATGTGTTTGGGATCATTCTGGCGCCACCAGGCAGTTTGCCATTATTGTGACTCCAAGAATTTCACATTTTTATATAAATAAATTTTCTTTTGTTATGTTTTAATGCAGACTAGTTTGTGTGTGTTTACTTTTTGTGTGTATTTAAAATGCTTTTATTTGAGGAGGCTTTAATCAGTTGCTTTAATTTATTGTCTAATTTATACAGATTTAGTCTAGGTACTTAAAACGACTATCTGTTTTGTTTTTTCTTTATTTTCAGTATTGAAAAGTGCACAGTTGTGTTGACTAAAATGTATTGGTGCCCTTTTCCTACAAATTACTTTCTATCTAAGGACAGACAAGATTCTGTTAAGTCCTTAAGACACAAGAAAAATTAATTCACAAATTCAAATTTGTATTCCTTACATGGTAAGCAATGTTTGTTGTGGGAGAGAACTTAAGCAAATGTACTGAAAAAAAAAGATTTTCTACAAATGCCATGACTCAGCTTCTGTCAAATAAATAATAGTACAGCCAGGATTGCTTTCCTTATCTATTTTCAGTTTGGGGTTGTTCAGGGGAATGTGTTAACACTAGTGGACTTGTAATTCCACCATGTAGCTAAATCCCTTGCATTGACCGTTTATTAGTGCAAAGTATCCAAGCTATTAAAATGCAAATTCAGCCTGGCCTGTTGCATTCAAATATGTATATTGACTAACATTGATCTTGATGGAAGATATTTGGATGTATAAGCCCAGGCTAAATAAAGGACTTTAACGTTATCCTACAAGAGTGCCTTTGATTTTCGCTGTCCATGTCGTAATAGCGAAATCTATTTCTAAAGAGCCTCTGTGGGGCAACTATAGGATGCTTTTCAGATGCGACATTTTAATTCGACTTAAAACGTAATCGAATGTAAATCCAGTATCATGGACTTCAATAAATAGCTACATGTATGCCTAATATTGTCACTCTAACAGCAGGGTGCACTATTGGGTAACAATAAAGCTGAAGAACGACGTCTGCAGCTTTCCTCCCTGTCTTTTCAGTGAAGCAAGCAACATACACGGGGCTGGGTAAGTGGACACGTTTTTTTTTTTTTTTTAGTCGGTTCCATGATCAAAATTATCCTTTTTCGTTCAATTGCAAACTTGGATACAAGCTAAAACATTTATAAAAGTGCACGACGCGTCCGACGTCAGCCACGCTGCAACAATGACAGCTCGTGCATGCGTACCTGACCCTGTGGCTGGCTGCGGGCTCGCCCACCTCTCTCTGTCACCCACATTGATGTGAGCCAGAGTTGAGTGACGCAATGCATGGGCGTGTTATTATGGCTGTTAGCTAGCCAGCGTTTTTGCACTGCGATACCTCTTGGTTTACCAAACCATTTATTTATTCCTGAAAAACACCGTCCCAGAACTGTCAGCACTGATGGCAGACGCGGTGATGGAGCAATATTGTGCCTCACATTAAAACGCGTTTCGCAAGACGGTAAGTCATTTATTCATGATGAATTTATTTTTACGAGGCTATTATTTCTGCTAGCAAAATATGTTTAGGCTAGCAATATTTCTATATAGCATACCGCTAGCCAGTGGTCAGAACAAGAACATGGACTAGATTGCATTTTTAGATTTAGTCGCACCCTCTGCACCCTCGGTTGTCGGCATCAAATCAACCATTGCATGTTGCTTTGGAAAATGTGCCAGTGCAATTGGCGCATATATTTCTTTCCCTTTCCCCTTATCTCAAAGAGACATATTTAGAGACGTCTGTGCGATAATACATGCATGCATCTGCTCGTAACACAAACGTGTAAGGAAATATCAAATTGAATGATAGTTAAGGTTTGGTTTTCATTATTCAATATGTTGTCAAAGATGTCACTCGTCTTCAGACACCATCTATGACGACTAACGAATAATAATGATATTGTTAAGTGTCACGGATGCTTCAAGCTTGCTGCTGTTTTAAGACGTTGGTGTTGATCTGAGCGCAGAGGCTTCACATAAAATAGATTTCGAACCTGGCCATTCTCGGCTTTCTTTGTATGGCAACGCCCCCCCCCCCCCCCCCCCCCCCCATAAATGTTTTGCTCCCCAGCCCCCCACCAGTTCAAGGTGCTTTCTTGATCTGCAGCTGAGAGTCCCAAAACATGTACAATATTGTATTCGTCTATATGAGCAATGTCCTCTTTGGACATGGGTATTGGTGCAGTGTCACAGCCTATGTATTTTGACTAGTCAAATTATTTTAATTCTTATAATATATAATGACAGGAAATTAGATGATGATACAAATAATCATTATTCTATATACAGAATACATTATTAATTTGTGAAGATTCTTGATTTATTTTAATTATTTTATTTATTAATATTTTGAATCAGCAGATTGTATTCTCCTCATGCTGGGATTGTATGCCTATTTAGAGGTATATATGATTGAATGCTCAATGTCTTTATCTAGTCTAGACTGACAGTCTATGCTTTGTTTACCCAATCTCAGAGCAGATCAGCAGACTCCATTACACAAGATGCGCTCCACTTACACTACTTCACTTAATTTGTGTGTGTGTGTGTGGGGGGGGGGGGGGGGGGGGGGGGGGGGGGGGGGGGGTTGAAAATGCAGTAAGACTATAATTGTTGTTTTGGCTGGATACGGTGAACCATATTGTTCATGTCTTGCAACTCGGACCAGATTGAAAAGCAATTGCTCTTCTAGGCTATTACTACATACACTGCACACTTGGCTCCAAAGCACAGGGAATGCTGCTTATACCAACTAACATATTACATATTGTATAATGTTTAAATCAATATGTGTGACACGGCACAACCTCGTTCATCAAATCCCCCTATAACCCCAACCTCCCATGTTTCATCCTAATCACATGCTCTCCATTCAGTCTCCCCCTCCCTCCAAATCTACATACATATTCTGTGCTATAAGTAGCCCCTTTCACAAAGCACTAGGTGCTGACGCTGTTGTGTTACACCTCATGCCTCTGATCCAGAAATGGTGGCATGCTATGTTAAAACACACACTGGGGCTTTGTTTGGTTCTTTGAAATAAGCAAAGCCAGTATAATGCTGGACCTTTAAGGCAATATTGCGGGATCTCTGTGTAAAAGGGGCTAGTGAAGACGGCACCAATGCTTGAGACAACGTGTCCTACGGCTCCGTCCAACTGTCGGCAGCCAGCAGTGGCTTGACTAGCTCGTCTAGTTTTTAACGTCCCAAACAGTCTGTTCTCAGAGCCCACATACGTCCATGGGCGGCATTGCCACGCCTGGACTGTAGTCCCATAGCCCATTTTCTCTCTCTCTCTCTCTCTCTCTCTCTCTCTCTCTCTCTCTCTCTCTCTCTCTCTCTCTCTCTCTCTCTCTCTCTCTCTCTCTCTCTCTCTCTCTCTCTCTCTCTCTCTCTCTCTCGTGTGGGGGGGGGGGGGGGGGGGACAGAGTGCGCCTCACCGTTCAGGAGAAGCCACTCTTTGTCTTTGATTTGCCAGTGCGCTCTGCTGGGCCTGCCTGCTGTGTCTGCTTCTGTATTTCTTTCCTGTCCGCCTACCTTAAGTGGCTGCGTGTGTTGCTCTTCAAACCGGTAAACGGGACCGGGTTCATTCATTCAGCCACATGACAAAATCCATACGGCCTTTTTCTAAACTAACTGGAACATTTCTGTGGTGCTCTTCACCTTGTCAGTAAGTGGAAGAGATTGTCGTGCTACAGTGTATACAGTGAGTCACACATATACATGCTTTAGAAAGGGTTAGAGACAGGACTATGGCTAAACGTGCTGCACGGTTAGGTTGTGCACCCTTATAACTGTTGGGGGTGGGGACTGTGCTTTTTTCTGAAATACAATCACCTGTTCCATGAAGGGGGAAATTATTGGGAATGTCAAAGTTACTGGAAAAAAGGGTCTTGCCTTGCAAAGACTTGATTTATAAGTGCCTTAATATTGACAGAGAAAGTTATGTTTATCTTCGATTCATGTGGCAGTTTTCTTGTTATTCAAGTCGTTGATTGATCAATCAGCTAATCAATCAATTGATCAAGCTCTTTTTAATGCCAGCACACAGTGTTGACATGCAAGGCTTCCCAGTATAGTCTTTTCTACAGGTCAGGGTTAAACTATTGTCTTCATCTTCAGGCTTTTCAAAGATGAACACCCATACTCTCATTAATGTGTTTTTGTGTGTGGAATTGAACAATTAACTCGTTCCCTGATTGCAATCCTGAAACAGCCAACGAGGTAGGTTAAAAAAGAACTGCTCTCTCTAAAACAAAGAGCAAAGTTCACAGCCAAAAACAAACAGTTGGGATCTTATGGAAAAGTGGTCTATTTCGCCATTACAGGGTGACCGGGCGAGTATGTGCGTCGCATCCTACTGGCCTGCTGCCACATTGCAAGCCTGTTGCTACAGCAGTGGCTGTTCCCATGGTGCTCTGCCACCCAGGAATACCACTACCAAACATATTCCGAAGCGGCCTGAAGATTGTGGGTTGTGAGTACTGTTTGCAATTTCAAAACAAAATGAATTCCCGACAGGGTTCAGTTGTTGAAGTCAGCTTTAGTTGGTGTATAGATACTAGCTTAGAGGAACTGTGTAGACTGATGTTTTGTTAATTTCATCAATAATTTGACTCAACCTGCCCAGTAATTTAATGAAACTGGACTCTAAGGTCCGTGACATTGTAAATTGTCATTCAAATGTATTTGGTTTGGTTGCTGTCATTCATATATATATATATATATATATATATATTTTGGTGAAGAGCCAAGTTTGATAGGAAGCAGTAACATGATATATGCCAAACTATTTCTATACATCAATCTAGGAACAATACCTGTTCATGTGCCACCGTGCTTTATTGCTTCCACTGTTATTTTGGGGCTAGTCATGTTTGAATTTACATGATACTGTCTCACCATAACAATGCATGTCCAAATAAAGAGACATGTATTTTGAACATTTAAAATGAGCTGTGTAATTAGGCAATGGAGGGGTTGTTTCTTTGGCCTGTTGCCCACTCTGATAAAACCGCACAGTGTTGACCCAAAGCGTTGTTTACACAGCATTTATATTGATTTTCCTGAGAACCCCATTGAATACCAGATGTTTCTGCCCTGTGTCAGCTCTGATCTGGCTGCAGCAAGGTTTTACTTGTTTCTGACATTCATAGGGGCCCTGAAACCTTTTCAGAACCCAGGCAGATGATTTGTATTAGATGACACATATGAAACATATTTATCCTTTAAGTATTCCTGCAGTGTAAAATAAATGGACAAACCCAGGCTTGTGTTGTTTGATGTTGAAACGGTAAAGGCTAAAGACACCGGTTTTCATAGGCTGTTGTAGCTCTGCTTCTAGTGCTGAATAGCACTTGATTCGACTGCAGAACTTCAAACTAAAATGTTATGTTGCGGAGGATTTTGTTAGTCTTTAAGTCAAGCCACAACAAAAGATCACTGAGCCCCTAACACTCTCTTAAACCTCAACAAAATAACCCTGAGCCCCTAACACTCTCTTAAACCTCAACAAAATAACCCTGAGCCCCTAACACTCTCTTAAACCTCAACAAAATAACCCTGAGCCCCTAACACTCTCTTAAACCTCAACAAAATAACCCTGAGCCCCTAACACCTTAAACCTCAACAAAATAACCCTGAGCCCCTAACACCTTTAAACCTCAACAAAATAACACTGAGCCGCTAACACTCTTAAACCTCAACAAAATAACCCTGAGCCCCTAACACTCTTAAACCTAAATTCTAGGCGTAGCTATGGATAGTCTGCATTTATGGCATAACTAGTCATACATACTAGGCATGCAGCAAACAAGATGTAGATTGGCCAAGTGCTAGAAGGGTCCAGTTCTCACTCCTGGGCCTTGTCTTCGGTTGTGCTGATGGTTAATAAGAGGCTGTATGTCTGCACTGGCCACTGAGCCTCTCACTTCCCAGCCTCAGTTCTCTGAAGCTTCTCTGAAGCACACAGGTGTGTGCATAATCATGGCTCCATCATGGCTGTACCAAAATGACTATAGTCAAATTATATTGGTGATTGAATAGTTGTCTGTGGTTCAAATAAGCATTGTGTGTGTGCGTGTGTGAGACAGTATGAGACAGTATCTCATCCTAGGAAGTGTGCCTGTGCCTGTGGTTGTTGTAGGTCAGAGCTTGATAAGTGCATCAGGGAGTCAAGCTGCTCACTACAGAAGAATGACCAATAGACAGACAGATGAAGGGACGGAGAAGAGAGATTCAGAGGAGAGATAGACGAAGGGATGAGAGAGATGAAGGGATGGAGAAGAGAGACAGAGTTGAAGAGAGGTTGACGACCACGGGCAGTTGGATAGCATTATTCCTTTTATCAGACATAGTTGTCGTAGTTTAATACCTTGACATGGGATGAGTTTCAGCCGTCTCAATGTTTCACCCAATACTTCATCTACTAAATCATCCAATACGTCATTACATCCCATATTTCATCCCATCTTTAATCTAATGTTGACTTCCTACTGATGTGCTTATGTAATTCAACGGTGCTTGAATCCTGCTACTCCTAACGGTGTTTTGTCCTCCATGCAGTGAGTCCTCCTCACCTGTTCCTGGAGTCGCCCCTGGAGCCCCCCCTCCCCCCGCGGGCCCGCCGGCCCAGCGGCGGCGGCAGCAGGCCGGGCCCCAGGCCCCAGCCCAAGCGCTCCGCCCCGAGGCCCGGCCCCAGTAGAGGCGGCATGGAGGTGGGCATGCGCGTGGTGCGCGGCCTGGACTGGAAGTGGGGGAACCAGGACGACTCCGAGGGCCACATGGGCACGGTGGTGGAGATCGGCCGGCAGGGCAGCACCACCACGCCCGACAAGACGGTCGTGGTGCAGTGGGACAGCGGCACGCGCACCAACTACCGCACGGGCTACCAGGGATCGTACGACCTGCTGCTCTACGACAACGCCCAGATTGGTGAGCTGCTTTTTTTTTGGTTTTCAGAATTTGGGAATATTTTGTTTGTGTTTTTTATCTTTCACGTGAAAGTTCATCATGTCATTATGTTGACTTTAGAGAGTTTCCTCTCATTTTGAAATATTAAAGAGGCATTTTGGACTTCCCATCTGACCGTTGGCCATTCCACACTGGCTTTCATGCTTGAGTGACGCTGACTAATGCTGGGTGAAACGCCTCAAAAGCTGGGTCCTTTTTAATGAATGGAGTGAAACTATATTGAGTTGTACTGAAGAGAAGGTCCGACTGTCAGTGCTGAATATATTTTCTCCTCAGCTGTACATGCTTGGTACGTGCTTGGATCAATAAATTATGTTAATAGTATGTGATGTATTCCTTACTTGAATTGAATAATCAAAATGCTAATTTCATAATATATACAAAAATGATATTTAGCAATAGACTTAAACACCCGGGTCAGGCACAGCCACGATGAGCATTACAACGGTACTCAAAAACGCAGGTTTACGCCTGTTTACCCAGGTGTTTTCATGTCCATCTGACCCCTCCTCCTCTTCCTCCTTCTCCTCCTCCTCCTCCCCTAGGCGTGCGTCACTCCAATATCATCTGTGACAGCTGCAAGAAGCATGGCATCATGGGTATGCGCTGGAAGTGCAAGGTGTGCTTTGATTATGACCTCTGCACCCAGTGTTACATGAACAACAAGCATGACCTGAGCCATGCCTTCGAGCGCTACGAGACTGCACACTCACAGCCGTGAGTACCTTCCACTTTAAGTACCTCAGTACCTACCCCTTTAAGTACCTCAGTACCTACCCCTTTAACTACCTCAGTACCTACCCCTTTAAGTACCTCAGTACCTACCCCTTTAAGTACCTCAGTACCTACCCCTTTAAGTACCTCAGTACCTACCCCTTTAACTACCTCAGTACCTACCCCTTTAACTACCTCAGTACCTACCCCTTTAAGTACCTCAGTACCTACCCCTTTAACTACCTCAGTACCTACCCCTTTAAGTACCTCAGTACCTACCCCTTTAACTACCTCAGTACCTACCCCTTTAACTACCTCAGTACCTACCCCTTTAACCACCTCAGTACCTACCCCTTTAACTACCTCAGTACCTACCCCTTTAACTACCTCAGTACCTACCCCTTTAACTACCTCAGTACCTACCCCTTTAAGTACCTCAGTACCTACCCCTTTAAGTACCTCAGTTCCTACCCCTTTAAGTACCTCAGTACCTACCCCTTTAAGTACCTCAGTACCTACCCCTTTAAGTACCTCAGTACCTACCCCTTTAAGTACCTCAGTACCTACCCCTTTAAGTACCTCAGTTCCTACCCCTTTAAGTACCTCAGTACCTACCCCTTTAAGTACCTCAGTACCTACCCCTTTAAGTACCTCAGTACCTACCCCTTTAAGTACCTCAGTACCTACCCCTTTAAGTACCTCAGTACCTACCCCTTTAAGTACCTCAGTTCCTACCCCTTTAAGTACCTCAGTACCTACCCCTTTAAGTACCTCAGTACCTACCCCTTTAAGTACCTCAGTACCTACCCCTTTAAGTACCTCAGTACATACCCCTTTAACTACCTCAGTACCTACCCCTTTAACTACCTCAGTACCTACCCCTTTAACTACCTCAGTACCTACCCCTTTAAATACCTCAGTACATACCCCTTTAACTATCTCAGTACATACCCCTTTAACTTCCTCAGTACATACCCCTTTAACTACCTCAATTGTGTTTTTCAAGCATAACGCAATCTATTCGATTCAGATGTCTCTCCATTGTGTTTTCTTTTTTACTCTTGGAATCTGATTTTAAAAGGTCTTTTTAACTGAGTCGTACTGTCCAAAACCCTTTTTTTTTATTAGTGCGTGCACATCATGTCTAACCAATGCCATCCCTTTCTTTATTTTTATAGCAAGAGCATGATTTCAGATTTTCGACAAAGTGCATTATGTATTATGTATTTCAGCACTGTTAGGCTTACAGTTGTAATGGCTAAGATTTCACTATCTGATTGATAGTGATTTCAATAATGTTATAAACAAAATGGCTATGTTATGTTATGGCTATGGCCTATAACTGATGGGATAAATGCTGTTCAGCCCATACCGCTCTTTGTTTACAAGAATCTTACTGTGGACACTCCCAAAACCCCTCCCACTCACGTCTCCCAGCTATCCGAGCTAGGCTAGTTCGCCTCACACAGCTGCACAGCCAGTTTGGGTGGATAGAATACTGTTTTTAATTATTTTAATTCTGAGAACCTCCAGCATACTAACTGGGAGGGGCTCCATCTTACACATTGCGACTTCTAACATTCAACTGCATGGTGATGACATTCATATAACCTCTAATAATACTGACCAGAGTCTGAGAAGATACACTGGGAGATGAAGGCCTTTGCAAGACACTTTTATTATGGAGAGTATGAAGGGGGTAACTCTGCTCACAGATACCTCGGCTAGTACAGCCTAGCGGCTCAATCAGATAAAAGCGTCCGATTAAAGTCAAACTGGTGTATATTGGGAATCACTCAAAAGCACATATTTACTGTGGTCATGCGTGAACTAAGGCTGACGGGGGGGGGGGGGGGGGGGGGTTGTTTATTGGCATGTCGGACGGGACGTGGAGGCATTGCAGCAAAGCCAACAAAATGGTGTGCCAGCATGCATGCCTGCCGTAGAGCTTCTGTACAAATACCCAAGTAGTAATCCATTTTATTTTCTATGTGTCTAAATATACACAATGTATGCTTATGGTATCTTGTGACACACCTACAGAATAGATTCTGTCATTATGATCGGGTCATCCCTAGCATTAGTAAGCCTGTAGAAGCTTACAAACGGCATCTCTTGTAATCACATGGAACATGCTGTCCCCATAGCCACAGCGCTGATCATGTTGATCATGATTTCAGGAATAGCTTAGATGAATTCCAAGAACAAACAGTGATCCAAGCCGTTAATCCATATGCTTGCAACATTTCAGTCTTAAATATAAACATATATATACATTTCTTTACCACATTTAACCAAATGGAAACAATATATGGGACTCAGTTGGCAGTATTAGAATGTAATGTATTGAATATTAGGGCCCTTTTAGGGTCATGTTAAGCTGCCTTACCATGGGGTTTTTGTCTATGTTCTTCCTTTTTTTTAAAAATAAAATACCAATACATTGTTTCATTTAATTAACTTTTTATTTAAAAATAATCTTTTTCTTGGGTTTCTGAATTTGTACATTTGGCCAAACCACCAGTATTTCTAAGTGAACTTAACTTTTGTACCATCACCCTTTCACCCTTTAATACATTTTGTTGTAGCGGGTGAACTGGCTGGATCTGCTACTTTAGTATGATTTATGCCTGACACAGAAAGACACGGATGCTGTGCAGTAGAATTTGAGAGAAATCAGTCTGAACAGAGCTCAGACTGATTATACACAATACCTTATTTAGAGAGAGGGGAAAATTATCTTTGCCATCGGGTGCATGAATGCAATAAGAGCAGTACAAAATGGCTGTGACTGTGTCTCGGGCATTCGTTCTGCAGTTGAATGAAGCCTGTAGACTAAATCTGGGACCATGGTTAAAGAGGACAACTCGTGAATGGCTGTGTTTGATAGTACCAGGAAATACTGCTCAGTTCTTGTTCACTCCAGTTCAAACAGTAATGTTCATGTACTTGAGACATGCATCTGTTACACAACGAGAGGATTGTTTGCTTTACAAACTCAGAACCGCCACTAGCAGTGGTTGTCATCTGCTTTGAAAAAAAGGTTGTTTTGCATTTTATGTCAGAAAACAAATCTCACTCATTTGTATTCCTAGTTGGAATATGTTACAATACTATAGTATGAAAAATGTTCACGTTCATGCATGTGCTCAGTTCAACAGAATGGGAGAGCAAACAAAGCAGAGACCAAGACAAACCTAACCCTAAAGGCCCCAATATATTTACACTAAATCGAAGATGGCATGTTTGCATAAGAACTGTTTTTCGACAGGGTACAATATAGTCACTGAATGGTGGCCTGTTCAATTGGTAACACGATTCGCGGTGGGACTCACATGGTGTTGTTGACCAATTCCAGGCAGCTGTGCATTGGGAGACATGTGACTAGTTTGGCTGCCATTTTGTCTCAGTGTGCTAACACACTAATTCAGATTTAGTTTTAAGTATATAGACATATATAGACTTAAACAAAGAGTTGCTGGGAAAATAAACACAAAACACATTTCTGTAGGCCACTAACATCCTAGTCAATGAACATTTAGGTTTTATTAGAATATAACAGTGCTGTAGACGGTAAGGAATAGTTTTGTCATTTTTGTATTACGCTAACCCAATTTTACAGTGGAAAGGGTGGGCAGAATAAATGAGCTGGTAAGCTGTTCCTCAGAAATGTATTCTTGGTTTGCACCTTGCCCTCTCATATTTACCTTGTCATTGGAATGGGTCCTGCTTTCTTTTGTTGCCAACTCCTTCTCTAGCTGCTAGCTTGGGGATGCAGATACACAGATATAACACTGAAATATTATATTACTAATTTCCCCAAAATAATCTTGTCTACTGAAGCATTCAATAATTTGTTATGTAATTGTTTTTATTTATTTTTGTATTGTCCTAGTAAAAAATATAAACTGATGAGGCAGTGACTTCACACATTGCTAGAATGGTAACGACGACGTCATTGAGACAATCTAGTCCTTGTCATCTTGCTCCTGCTGTCAAAGCATATCGAATTTGCTGCTCGAGTCAGTAAAGTAAACAGACAGTCATCACATGAAAATCCTATTCTCACTGGGGCCCTCCTTGCCTATTATGCATGGTGCAACACACACCATAGGCCTACTCTTCCCTCTCTCTCCCAGATAGAGCAGCTTCTCAGTCAGTCAGAAAGGCAAGTGGAAAAGGCTTTTGACATTGCTGAATCGTTTTGCTCCACACCAGTGATCCTACAGAGAAAGCAGCTGTAACAAGGTATGACGTTCTGTATTGTTTAAATATAACCCAATAACCTAATGGCACTACCAAACTAATGTGTGAAAAGAAATAGCTAGGCGTCATAGTTCTTTATCCATTTTGGCTTCTTTATCCCAATTAGTCCCAAACATAACATTATACCTTTATTTCATTAGAAAAGTATTTAGGAAGAGAGGTGTTCTCAGATAGACCGGTTCCAAGCATGGCCTCACAGCACCATGCAGCTGTAGTCCAGTAGAGCCGGGCGGGCCGTGTAGACCACACGTGTTGTATTGTAATCATGGCGATTTAACCGGATTACCATTGTCACATGACCGTATTAGCACTGCTTCCACCTTGCTTGTTGTAGTGAAGTGATTTGGTGTCCTTTCAACGCACTGAAAACCACTGCCTTATACACACACGGGAAATGGGCTCGGATATGATCCATATTTTTGTGAGATTATTGCAGTCCAACTTTGATAACGGCTGTAGCAAGGTCCAAGCTACACGCCACCTAGGTGGCTGCCACACTCCACCTAGGGGACTTTTCTTGGGCTCCTCCATACAAAGGACACAGGGTGGTGATGTTAAACCGGTTTATTGCCAAGGTTGAGTATGATGACACAAACAGATGGTAATCCATGCTGCCAAGTCTCTCTGAGTGCATGCAGTGATGGCTGGTTTAACCTGTGCACACTGATTGCTCAATGTGCAACAGGTGTGCAGCCTCACCCAGCTCCAGATTCCAATCAGTCTGACTTGGGCCAGGTGAGGCTGCTTAAACCAGCCATCATCCACACACACTCCCACAATGGCATTTGATAGTGTCATTTTCAGAATCCCATATTTTGTACATTTACATAGGCATAGGCATGTGTAGTTGCATGCAGAATTGACGGTGGTTCATGTGAGCACCCATTGGCTGAGGAAACCAAAGAGGACAGGGGCAGAGTAACATTTTTGTAGTCCAGTTGGTACAAATACAAAGGTAGGAAGGAAGCCAATGGGGTAAACATGTAGACTAATAATCCCTGTATGATGGGACACATGGCTTCACCTCTACATTCTCCTCCATAAAGCCTCCACCACAATACTCCCCTCCAATCTTCTAACTCCCTTGAATGTCTTGGAATTTACCCCCCAAACATACACACTCACGCACGCACAGAAGCACAAACCAACGCGCACACACAAGCACACACACAGAGGCCTAATAGAACACATGTAAATCTATGTATGTTACAGGAGTTATGTAACATCCTGTTTTTCATTTTTGTTACAAAGTGCTATTTTATTAAATTTTATAAAAAAAGGGGGGTATTGTGTTCTACAGGAATTAGATCATTTAATCAGATCACCGCATTGCGTGCGTGTGTGTGTGTGTCTGTGTCTGTGGAAAATCCTGTGTTCCATCTAAAATGCATGTATTTATGTAATAATACAATCAGCAACATTGTATATTAATAATTAGACATTCAATTGTGAACCCTAAAATCATTAGGCCTTGGATTGGGAGTGTCCTGTCAACGGGTGTGAGAGTGTCTGACCTCAATCTGTAGCAGTTTTTCAGGTAGGATTAGAAGTCAGGAAAGCGTTGTTTACGCTGAGTGTTGTCAGACATGAAGACAACCTTAACACAGCCTGTCAGATGCCAGCTGGCTATGTTGTCCCAACATCAATTCATGTCATTAGACATAAGAATAACAGTAGTAATACTAATGCCACCATTCCACATCAAAATAACTTTTTGTGGAAGTCCTTAGGGGTGGACAGCGTTCATTTGGCGACATTATGAATATCAAATTCTTGCGCTTTCTAATCGCTGCATTTCCCCTGAGAGGAAAAGTTTCCACACAACGTCAGACACGGCGGTGTGCTCTTAATGGGTTTTTCCGGGCTTGTTTTCTGATTGCCGTGCCTTCCAGGGATTAGCAGCAAAGCGCTTTTCCACACATGACCTGGGGTAGTCCTCCACCAGCTCAGACAGGCCCACGTTAAGATTTACAGGAAGTCTACTACGTGTCTACCGGTCGGTCACGCAGCCAGGGAGCTCCTCTCAGCTCCTGCCACACAGTCAGTAGGAACCGAAAGGGATGGCAGGTGACGGTAGAACGGGGTAGCGTCCGGTATGTACAGATGAGCAGGGAAGCCCCCGGGAGAGTGAAACATCGAAGTCAACCCCCAACCTTGGAAGGCTGCCTGGACGCATTGGGATTCTCCACGCGGGTTCAGTAGGAACACGACAAGCAGTGCGGTAGACATGGACACGGGATTTTGACCTCTGCCACAAAAGTATGGGAATAGGCAGCTCCTTTGCGCCAAGAATAGATCAAATCTTTACCATAAGGTGCGTCGCGAGGTCGTGTTTGTCACGTGTCATTTGGCGACCTTTGCGTGTTCTGATCCTGATTATAGCTAAACCCATCCTGTTTTGTTGTTGTAAAGTTGATGGATATGTCTTTATTGTGACGCAGTACACAACGCAAGATGTGTTGTGCAAGTGTTTTGATTGTACTGTTTGTTGCACTTTGTTCTGAGTGATATTGTGTTTCTGACTCTTCCTCTTCACAGAGTGATCTTGGCACCCAGGCAGAACCTCCCGCGGATCATCCTCAAAGGCATCTTTCAGGGCGTCAAAGTGGTGCGCGGGCCGGATTGGGACTGGGGCAATCAAGACGGTGAGTCAGTCGCCCGTGGGAAAGGTATAAATACCCATCGTCTGGTACCGTTCATTCATTCCCCTGAAGCTAGCAGGCACCTCCACGTTTACAGCTCTCCCGCCAGGCCGCTGCATGGTGCGTCTGCCCCCCACTTCAAAGTCTTCAACTGTTCTCAACCCATAATATCTTTCTACCCTCCCAGCTCGTTAACCCATGCTATGTCTTTGCTGTTAATTGGTTGTGTCTGCAAGTATTCAACAACAGCCATGACTCACCCATGTCTGCTCTGCAGGTGCGTGTGCGTGTTCGTGCATTAAAAGACCTTGTTTGGTCAAAAGTGAGCAAATTCTCCTTCTTGTTTTCGGGTCTCATATGGTGAAGTGAAAAGAGGATGTCACATGAATGGTTAACTTGGATGGTGTCATAACTTACAAAGAATGCAGAACATTGGAAATGTCTGAAGATATGGGTCTTATTTCTGATTAAACCCGTGGCTAAATTAGATCTTCTGGTTCTGCTGATGTTGAATAACAACGGCTCATTGGTCGGTTTTATAAGATGCGAAGGGAATGCTTTGGCGCAACGGGGAAATGCTTTCTGTGTTTTGCTTTGTCATGTTGGTCCAGAGTATATCTATTTAATCTGTTGGAGCGAATGAGTCAAAATGTCCTTTTGGCGTCTTTGAAATGTGAAGGCCTTTAGGGTTTGGCTAAATCACTGACCAGGTTTGAATGGTGCATGAATTAATTAATGAATAAGTTAATGTATGCATGGGCATGTAAAAAAAAGACGGGACTCCTACCCTTCAGCCGACCCCACTCTTTGGGTCACTGGTTAGGTTGGCCATCAGGCAATATGGAGGACCCATTTTGTTTTTTCAGCAGACAAACTGAAGAGCGCTGAAGAACTTAATATTTGTACTGCTGAAATAGACATACATATATTGTTGTATCGTAGTGGTGCAATGTACTTGATGGTTTGGTTGCAGTAGAGCATTATATATTTATTATATTTATTTAGATGTATTAGTCCATTGTTTGATTCACACCGTGTACTTAATATAATGTATTAATGACTACTTTAACATTTTCTGTCTTGTGTTTTTCAAGGCTGGAAAATAACCTGTCTTTAACTTCCTTCTCCTCCTCCTGAGGAAGCAGATTATTTCTTCTCCCCTGATCCATGTCGTGTGTGTGTGTGTGTGTGTGTGTGTGTGTGTGTGTGTGTGTGTGTGTGTGTGTGTGTGTGTGTGTGTGTGTGTGTGTGTGTGTGTGTGTGTGTGTGTGTGTGTTTGAAACTGATACTGTGTAGGTGGGGAGGGTAAGGTTGGTAAGGTAGTGGATATTCGCGGCTGGGACACAGAGTCTGGCCGCAGCGTGGCCAGTGTGACCTGGTCCAATGGAACCACTAACGTCTATCGAATGGGCCACAAGGGCAAGGTAGACCTGAAATACGTGTCTGATGTCCAGGGCGGTTTCTACTACAAAGACCACCTACCAAAGCTAGGTAGGGTCCCCTTTTTTGAAAACTGCTTCCTTTCCGTTCAGCATCATGAGTTTAGATTGGATTTTAGATATCTTAATATCTCATATTTCAATTTGATGTGCAAATCCTGGCCTCTGAGATGCTTTTATAGTGGCATATTTTATAGATATGTTTTATATTTCTTTTTAGAATTTTGTGTACACACGCTTTTTTAAGTTTTTATATTTTATTGCCTGACTGTATTTTTCTTTGCCTATTTTATATCCGTTCTCCATGTTTTATTATTATGTTTCAATCGTCGAGCAGAGCACCTGTGATGGTAGCACTTCTCCAGATCCTTTTTTTAGTTCTCCATTTCCTACCGTAGTAGTGTTTATTATTAGCTGCGACTTGGTGAGTCATTCTGGGGTGGTTCTCTGGTCTGAAAGGAGAGCACGCTGAGCTGCAGCGACAGGACAGTGCAGATGGCCACTCCTTCCAGCAGGGGGACAAGGTGAAGTGTCTCCTGGAGGTGGACATCCTCCGGCAGATGCAGGAAGGACACGGGGGATGGAACCCCAAAATGGCCGAGGTATTTCACACCACAAAGTCAAGATTAGACGGGCAACAGCCGTTTTTGAATCCAGATTGCATCTCGATTCGGAAACAGATCTTTGCACGAAAGGCACAATGCGCTCAGAGTCATCTCTTCCTGTTTAGATGTAGGGTCTGTGTACGACGGATCCCTGCTTGATATGCACACGCAAACACAGCGTCTGTGGTGTTCCAGTGTACATAACTTATGTAATGCTGCGATTCGTGTTTAATATCAGAATTGCGAGGGCTGGGAATGTCATAATCGTAAATAGAGCACACACAGCACGGCACCGTTTTGGATGTTTCAGAGGTATTTGCATTAACAGAGACCTGCTTTAGACAGGTTGACGTGAGTCAACAACGCTTCTGCAAGAGTTTTTCTAGACGAGAACCGACCGAGTCACTGTAGATTAAATGTGGCGTGCCGTACACCGTGTGTGTGTGTGTGTGTGTGTGTGTGTGTGTGTGTGTGTGTGTGTGTGTGTGTGTGTGTGTGTGTGTGTGTGTGTGTGTGTGTGTGTGTGTGTGTGTGTGTGTGTGTGTGTGTGTGTGTGTGTGTGTGTGTGTGTGCCCGTGTGCCCGTGTGCGCGTCAAAAATGGGGTTGCTAAGTCTAGTCAGCTTACTTGGAAAAGAGGAAACCGCAGGAAAAATGCAATTTTCACATGAGAATTTGTTGACGGGAACTGTTGAGGTCATGACCTCCCCGGGGAGAGGTTTGGAAACTGACCCATTCCTCTTTGCGGTTGCAGTACATTAGTCGGATCGGAACGGTTCATAGAATCACGGACCGAGGGGACGTGCGAGTCCAGTACAGCAACAACATCCGCTGGACGTTCCACCCGGGGGCCCTAACGAAGGTACCCATCGTTACAACGGCATTCACTGTCTTTACTCTGTTACTTACCCTGAGTGGGACTACTGCTCCTTATTGTTTGTTATTATTAACAACACAACATGCTATGGGTATGTCCGCCATAATGATAATAAAGTGCCCATAATGATCAAGTTAACGTATTTCATTTTTGGGGCCCAGGTGAACACATTTGGAGTCGGTGAGCTAGTCCAAGTGTTGGAGGACATGGAGAGTGTGAAGAGACTGCAGGCTGGCCATGGAGAATGGACCGACAGCATGACTCCCGTAGGCTCCGTTCCCTCTCTGCTGATGTTGTAGTCCTCTCAAATCTCCCCGTTTGGATTTAGGAAGGGGCACGTACAGCCATCGGACTCCGTGCCCTGTTCTTTTGTCCTCGGGACTATTGTCCTGGATTCTGTATCATATTAAATCAGCGGTCACTGCAAAGCCTCCGCTTGGCAAGCATTGTACTGGCAATGCTTGCCAATCAGAGCCACAGTGTACTGTGCTGAGGAAGTAACCTCACTTAGAGCCCTTTCCTCCCATCTGCCCTAATTATTAGCTAGAATTAAAGAGTCTGTGAAATGGATGCCTCCTGCTCACCGATATTAGTTAAGGGTTTCTTGGCTAACATATCTAGGCCCGCCATTTTTATATGTTCACTGAACACGTCCACTTTCTCTTCTCACGTTTGCATACATTTTTTGGCATTTTAGCAAACACATTTTGCCAAACACATTTTGCCAGACACTTTAATCCATAGCGATTCACAAGCGAGGTTGAAAACTTTGTGTGACAAGCACACAAAGTTGTAACATGGTGCTATATGAAGTAGCTACAGGATAAAAACAAAATGCAAGGTCTGTCATTATGATGTGTTTTTTAATGAGTGGTAGTGCAAACAGTTAGTCGATTCAGTCATTACAGTTACTGTCATAGCACATATCAAAGTGCTTTCTAAACTCCACAACAGCTCTCCCTACTTCACGGTGTCTCCCCCCTCCCCAGGCCCTGGGCCAAGTGGGCAAGGTCCTGAAGGTGTATGCGGACGGGGACCTGCGCGTGGCCTTCGGGGGCCAGACGTGGACCTTCAACCCTGCGTGTCTCTCGGCTCAAACGGCGGAGGTGGACGCCAACCTCATGACGGCGGAGAACCCCAGCGATTCAGGAAGTAAGGAGACCCGCCCAGCCCGACCAGGCGGTGGGGGAGGGGGGGGGGGGGGGGGGATGGTCCTCACTAACATGCAACCCACCATCTGCGTCTCCATCGCCTTCACCCTTTCTCCTCTTCTCCATGCTGCAGTCCTCCCCTCGGGGGCTTGTCCATACAGGCTTCCATTTTACATGGCCTCGTTTCTTGCATGCGGTTGTTTCTGTGTTCTGTTGAAATGTTTTCCCCCACCTATCAGGAGTCATCGTCTCTTTTTTTCATCTTGCTCCTTTTGCATGCTGGAATGACTGTTTCCTCTCCAGCAGGTGTTTGACGTTGCGCAAGACCGCATACACACTCACACCCTGCTTGAACAACTCACTCTTATAGCCGATTCTTGTGTGTCATCCTTGTGTATTCACCTCACTGGCGTGGGAGGGTGAAACAAGGAAGTGCTTGATAACCGTGTGTGTGTGTGTATGTGTGTGTGTTTGTGGATTTGCTTTTGTGAGAGTAATTGGAAATTGTAGTCACATTGCATGGGGACATTTTGACTCATTCCTCCTTGTTCCGTGTTGTGACTGGGTTAGGACAGAAGTATTTTAAGCATTGCATATCTGCGTTACTATGTATCTGAAAGTGCATGAAAACCTTTTTTAAAGTCTAATGCTAATGAACTCTCCTTGTTTGTCCCTTGCCTCCTTTCTGTGTCCTTCTCCTATCCCTTCTTTCTCTCTCTCTCTCGCTCTCTCTCTCTCTCTTATCTCTTTCTCTCTCTGTCTCTCTCTCTGTCTCTGTCTATGTGTCCAGGCACAGTCATTTCAGTGCTGGAGAAGCTACTGGCTCAGTCGACAGAGCAGGATAATCCCAGTCGGCTGGTCATTGAAGCAGCGCACGGCAGTGCCAACAAAGTCCGGGAGCTGGTGCAGAAATATCCAGACAAAGTGAGTCTCAAGCACCTGTCCACCTCTTTGGTTTGGTCCGCCTCTTTGGTTTGGTCTGCCTCTTTGGTTTGGTCCATCTCTTTGGTTTGGTCCACCGATAGTTCTGAGGAAGAAATAGTGGCGTTAGAGGCCAGGATAGCTGTTGTTTGTTGGGAATCTTGCAAACAAATGCAATGATAAAGCTGAATACAAAATTGTACAAATAAATTATATATTGAAAAGAGAGATTTCTAGCCTAATATGGAAAAGATGGTTGCTTGGAGCTATGTTTTCAATTAGTTTATTCTGTTTTGATGGATTGAACTGTACCAAAAACGAATCAAATGAATCCATGATGGGTGATATTCAATGTGTTTGTTTGTGTGCTGTGTGGAAGGGAATGCTGTTTACTGCCTCTTGAAAGCAGCTAGGATGCCACCAACCCACCCAACCTTCCCTTTTACCCCTAGCTGTGCTTGTTGTTCCCCTTCAGGTGGACATTAAGAACCAGGGGAAGACTGCTCTCCAGGTGGCCGCCCACCAAGGCCACCTGGAGGTGGTGAAGGCCCTGCTCCAAGCCAGCAGCTCTGTAGAGGTGAAGGATGAGGACGGAGACACGGCCCTCCACTACACCGCCTTCGGGTGAGGCCCAGGACCCCAGAGCAACTTGATCATAAACCCATGCTAACAGCCGCATTTGGTCACATGGTTCCAGATCCACTGCATTTAAAATGCATTTGGTCACATGGAACAGAACCCAGCTGCTTCCATACCTTTTGTCATGCATCTCATTTCTACAATGCCACTCATAGACTGCCAGAGAAGCTTTGTGCAGTTGATTGTATTGTGTATAGTTCTACTATATTCATGTATTATTAATTTGTACTCTAATCAAAGCAGTTTCTCCAAACCACTGCAACATTTCCGACTTTTGAATGTTCTTGCTTCTGTTGTTAGTCTCTTCTTTTTTTTTGTTTCAAAGAACTATACAGCTGTTTTGTGTTAGAATGTACAAATGTCGCCATATCCGAACATTAGTAAATCGGTGGTATACTGTGTGTGTGTGTGTGTGTGTGTGTGTGTGTGTGTGTGTGTGTGTGTGTGTGTGTGTGTGTGTGTGTGTGTGTGTGTGTGTGTGTGTGTGTGTGTGTGTGTGTGTGTGTGTGTGCGTGCGCGCGCAGCAACCAGGCTGAGATTGCACGGCTGCTGTTGAGCAAAGGGGCCAACGTGAACCTCCTGAACAACTCCATGTGCACGGCTCTCCACATCGCCGTCAACAAGGGCTTCACGGACGTGGTGCGCGTCCTCACCGAGCACGCTGCCGACGTCAACCTGCAGGTACAGCACCCATCAGCACCCATCAGCACCCATCAGCACCCCGGCCTGGGTCGCCTTTTAAATGGATTCGTCCTTTTTGGTTGGGCCCGAGGTAGGTCACGTCATCACAATTGACATCACAATTTAAAATGGGGGTCCTTGGTTTGAACCCCCCCCCCCCCCCCTCCAGAACCCGACTTGTTTCTCTACTTCTGTAGTTTCCCGGTGGCCAACTGTGATATCATTGCACGATTGGCCGCAAAGCAGAGCCTGTTTCCCCCTAGAGACTCCCAGTGGAAACCGAAACCTCATGAAAGTATTTATGCAACATGTAGAAAGGTACACAAGCGGCTGCTGAGCTTTGTGGTGGGAAAGTCATATCATAATATAATAAGAGGCAGAGGCTGTGGACAGGCTCCCGTTCCTTCACTGCAGTACCGACGTGTTTCGGTTTGCACCTCAAAAGCATTGAGGTTCGGTTCCTAGCTGTAATGTGCAGAATCAGCACGATGGAAGGTGGTTTGGTTTTAGTGTCGCTGCAATACGTTCCAGATGTCGGACACACTCTAGTGGTTCTTAAACTATTTGTACCCTCTTAGATTTTGTTTCAGCCAAGAACCACTTTCTACAGCACAAAACAATTTGGGGAGGGAAAAAAATGAATAGAAAAAAATGCATGTGCATTTAATTTAGTTTAGACATGAACATTAAATGGGTGGTGCAAATACTTAGTTTAGTGAGGAACTTGGGCTTGTGCTTCACTTAGGATTTTTGTTGTTCATTGGAAAGATTCACCAAACTTGTAGTATTCAGGCTTTATGGTGGTTTTCAGATTGAACTAATTTAATTAAATTGGTATTATTTTACAATTGTTCATAGCCAATGTCAAATCAACAAAAAGCACCCATTTTTAGAAATGTTCCAAAAGCACCCCTAGGGGTACGCATACCCCCAGTAGACGAACACTGCTCTAGTGGGCCAAGTATATGGATACCTAAGAAAGGCACACTCCCTCCATAATAACTCTGTATTGGACTGGATTAAAACAACTGGCATCTGCTGACGCATGCATCTGCACTCCACTCGTTTTCTACTAATCACGGGGCGCTACAAACGGTCACAAGTAACTTGTTTGTATCTGTGAACAATTTTCCTTTAGGGAACCGGTGGTTTCTGCTTTTGTTTCCCATTAGTGATTAGTGACTTGCGCTGACTCACTCCGTTGCAGCATTCATTGCAATGGCTCAGCCGTTTTTTTTTTTTTACATTTTCATCACTGCTGCAGTTCCTGGTTTCTTCCAAGCTGTAGAGAGCCCTTCCATTTGTGTTGTTCTCCAGGACTCCTATGGGGACACGCCCCTTCACGACGCCATCGCTAAGGACTTCCGCGGCATCATGGAGATCCTGGTCCTGGTGCCCAACATCGACTTCACCCAGCAGAACAACCGCGGCTTCAACCTGCTGCACCACGCCGCGCTCAAGGGCAACAAGCTGTGAGTAGTCATCTGGACGGACGCACGCGCGCAGGCACACACACACGGGAATACAGTAATGTGTATGCGCACACACACACACACACACACACACACACACACACACACACACACACACACACACACACACACTTATATATATATTATATACATATACTACACACACACTCCAATCTTACCCAGGTCAATGATGGATGGGAAAGGGCTAAACCTATTTGCAATAGGTGTCACCCATGGATAGTGTAAATCTATCAGTGTAAACAAGATAGACCGTACAAAGGGAGAGGATGGAGGAGCACAAAGCATGCACTGAGAAACGGACAGGAAGGGAGGAATTAGCAGGGGTCTGGTTTGTGACTGGCTGCAGCTTATGCAACCATTGTAATAAATGGACTTATCTGTTGTGCCGTTGTATATGCTGCTGTGCTGGCCATATTGGGCCTGGGTCTGTTACAACTCTCAGGGTTAGCATTCATAGAAGCACTGATGAGTTGCAGCTATTAGGGTTAGCATGCATAGAGACAGTGAGGAAGCTAAATGTATAACTAGTAATACAATGTGTTTATTATTCAGTTCGTGGAACTCGATTTTTGCAACAACTTTCTGTTGACATCTGTTTTCCGCTCCTGAGAAGATATAAACAGTCTTGTTATTCCCAGGCTTCTCCGGCTGAAGGCATTTCAGCCGAACAAATATTGGATTAAAACAATGACGCAGATTCCGAAAAACCACCAAGTGATTAATGCAGTCAATGCACTTTGGGTCAAAGTAATATGCAACATACCCAATTGTTCCTTTTAAATTAGCAGTATGTTACAAATGTACTGTACTAAAATCATAAAATGACCATGATATGTCATCAGAGATTAAGGAAGCATGCTAAATCGAAATACTGGCTTCTCCGACAACAATGCTACAGCCACTACTGGATTTTCGAACTTCGATACAATACCTTGAATAATATTGAGGGCATACAATCAATTTTTATTAAAAGATAAATAGAACAAGGCTATAACAAGCTGTTATCAGCTCACATGGAAATGGTCTCACAATGGCGGCACCGTTTCTGACCCAGACGGTCATGTCTGTGAGCCAATCATTGAGGGTTGGGGGCTGGATATGTAGATTTAGCCGGCTGCAGGTAGGTGTAGTCCTGATTCACAAGAGTAGAGAACCTCCTTAGGATCCATTCATTGATTTCTCTCCCTCCCTCCCTCCCACAATCGCTTTTAGTGTTTCACCTCACGGTCGGCTACACTGCAGGTACCATTGACCTCCATGTCTCCCTGACAGAATTCACCCCTAGTCAGCACTACCAGGATCCCCCAGGCGTATGCAACATATGCTTACCTAACATACTCCACACGGAGGATGATGCCTCTGCATCATCTGTAGAATGTGGTTGCTAGTGAACATGTTTTGTCTTGAAAAATGAATATCACAGCTTGAGAAACGTAGCTTGATTATGAAATTATGGCAGCACCACTACATTTCCATGTTCAGGGGCACTTTGACACACTGCGGCAATTGCATTGTAAATATTTGCACCAGGACTCGATTTAATCAAGGACGTCCGTCAAGGTCTTCATTATGGGTGATAGCTGATTTTGATTTCTCTCATACTTCAACCTTGTTTTAATCCAAGGAACATTATCTACGGTACTGAAGCCACCAAAGGGACTTTCACAAGGAAATGGAGCCAATCCAACCATTACATTGCTGTCATCATCAGCATTATTAGCTGAAATATATATATTATATAGTATAGAAATAAAGCTGTAACTGAACATTGTTAGTGCATTTTAGAAAAAAAAACATATTACACTCCGAGCACCATTCCATAATGTCCTACGTATTCGAATGTGGAAGTTGATTGTCAGCATTGTCTGGGTGAGCCTGTAACGGCTTTGGAGCCCAGCCCATGTTTGTCCCAGCCTGCTGGTGCCACGGCTCCAGTCATCGTTTGTTCCCAATCAGCTAAGCCAGCCCTGCCTCTTGTTTTTCAAAGAAACCACCGCCAATGTAATTGTTCCCAGGTAGCGCCCCTTGAGCAAACACACACAGTCATGCCCTGAGAACCGTTGACGCAACTTTACGAAGCGGTGGGGTGGGGGTTTGGGGCGAATGACACGTCTTGGTTTGTAGCTGTAATCTGCTGGGGGGGGGAGGGGTGACCATGTGGTGCTGTTCCCCCATGAACACAGAGCCACGGACCGCATCCTGGGCCGGGCCCGACAGCTGGTGGACGTGAAGAAGGACGACGGCTTCTCGGCGCTGCACCTGGCCGCCCTCAACAACCA
Organism: Lota lota; assembly: GCA_026745465.1. NCBI lineage: Eukaryota > Metazoa > Chordata > Actinopteri > Gadiformes > Lotidae > Lota > Lota lota. Next base: position 980,285 of record JACYXH010000298.1, on the reverse strand, counting down.
CTGGGAGGTGGCCCAGACCCTCCTCAAGGAGGTGGGTCCTCGCAGCACGGATCCTTGTTGTGACCATGGTTAGCGTGATTAGTGGGATCGTCGGGGTTCCCCTCAAAGGTTGCGATCGTAGCGCCGCGCCACCGTGCTCCCGACCGGCGCCACCGTGTTGCATTTCGAAACAAGGCGGGCCGCCACACGGATGATGCAGTCGACGTCGGTGTTTTGATTCGACCTGAAACGGCTCAATTGGTTATAGCGCGCGTTTTTATTTGAATAACGCTTCAAAAAGTAATCGTACAATAGGGCCCGCTGTGTAACCGCGTTTTATATATACCGCCAGAGGGGGAGGTTTACTGACGGGCGGTTCTGGGGATTCTGGGGGATTCTGGGGGTTCTGGCGGTTCTGACACTTCCGCACGACAGGGCCGCTGCGACGTCAACATCCGCAACAACCGCAACCAGACGGCGCTGCAGCTGGCGGTGACGCAGGGCCACGAGGGGCTCCTGCAGCTGCTGGTGGCCGAGGGGGCCGACGTCAACATGGAGGACGAGGACGGAGACACGGCCCTGCACGTGGCCCTCAGCCGGCCCCAGCTGGCCAACGCCGCCCCGACGACCCCCCCCGCCGCGGGGCCGGAGCCCGGGGGAGAGCCCGGGGAGGGCTGCGCCGCCGCTTCCCTCTACAGCAGGGTGAGTGTCGCTGTAGAGCACCACCCCCCAACACCACCACCACCACCACCACCACCACCACCCGAAGCCCACACTGCAAGGAGTACAGCGTGGACTGTTTGACTGTTGACGACCATTTCTTTACTGATAGTACAGTTTTTAAACTACAATAGGCTGATATCAATATTCTTCATTTTTTTATTTGCATCAATAGTGGTCGTTTTTCCATTTTCTTAACTAAATGGCACCATTAGGAAATTTCTCAACGAATGGTTTTTAACATTACGTTTGTGTTTAGTTTTTTTCAAATGGAGAATACACGTAAAAGGTACTGGTAATGGAGTTTGAACTAGGTAGTGGGCTAGCTAGTTAATTATTTTGCATCAATAGCTGTCCTTTGTAAAAACAAACCGATAGCTTAGTTGGTCTGTTAACGTGTACACACATAGTAAGAGGCTAATATGTACTTGATTAGGGTGTGAAGGAAAACATGAGCAAGGGGGGGCAGATTTTGATGTTGACTTGTTGGTGGGATGCTGTAAGCCACCTTTACTGTGTGGATGAGACGGTAGGCCTACAGCTTTAAGAAGGGCATGAGGATTTATCAGCAGAGAGGCAACTAGTCATGATGGAAAAAGGACCGGAAATGCGATAAATGCACAAGACGCTGACTTTGTCCTGATTTTGTTGAGACATCTCAACAAAATTGTGGGAAATGCTACAATATGCTCGTCTATTGCCTCAGAGCTGTCCTTCTGAAGATTCAGCAGATGTAATAACAAAGTGAACAGTATTTGCTTTTGTGAAGGAGGTAAACCGTGTGTGGTCAGGATTGGATTCCCGGCGTTCGTCTTTGTGGCGTCCACCACTCTTCCTAATGTGTCTTCTAACCGGCCCCACATGTGGCTTTGTATGTCAGTGTTTATCCAGACCCACGGTTCTCCACCATGTGTTTAGCTCAGTCGCCACATTTACAATGGATGTGGGGTACAAGGCTTGCACAATCCTTTCCCATTCCTCTCAAAGATGCCAGCATACTTTGCCTCCCCAACTGTTGAGAAAGTACCCCGGTTTCATAGTTCAGGTTCAGTTTTGTCTTTATTAACAGGCCAACTGCGATCGTGTGGATTATTTTCGGATTCATTGTATTACTTGCACTAAATATGGTTTGTCTGTTTTTTTTAAAAAGCTCATAAAGAAGGGCACTGTGTCCTGCAAGCTAGCAACCTCATTATAGCAGCAATGCTCATCAGAAAATGCTAACCCCTCTCACTGTCTCACAGGCTATTGTACATTACTTAGCACAGTTGATGAAAACGTTACATACATTTCTTTGCAGGTTGTCCAAAGCCCATAGAATATCCAATATTTCGTCAGGCCTTTAAGCTGTTGGAGGAACATCAGGAACAATTTTGTGCATCCGCTTTACACAACCTGGTGCTTTTTATTGGGACATTGATATCTGTGAGAAGAGTTTCTTGCTGAGGTGACAAAACCTCTGAAGGGCATCTTTTTCATTTGGGTTGACCGCAAATACTGCAGCTTCCCTTAACATCTGGGAACGTGCCAAAAACACACACGCGCACACACACTTGGCTAGACTAAGTTATGTTATGGGCTGTTGCTGACTACCATCAGCACATTTGTTGTTGTTGGGGAGTTTCCTGTTATCGCTACTTTCAGCATTTAGCATTTTTGTTTTGGTAACTATTTGACCAAATGTTAATATTTTACTTCTTAGTCAAAGAACATGGAAGCTGAAGAACATTCTAGCACAAAGAGAGGAAGTACGCCACTATATAAACACTTGTTGTGCACACTAATGGGGTTAACATCAGATGTCATTTTTTCCTAGCCCTAGGTCATCCTATTGCATCAGCGGCGAGATGCTCTGTAGAACTTGTGAGGTCATTCATGGCTCTGCCTCATGTCTCCTCGTCTTCGTCCTTCTTCTCGCCACAGCTGAGTGAGTCTGGACTCCTGGGTACCACGGAGCTAACGCTGGGCTCTGCCATCGCCTGCTTCCTGGCTTGGGAAGGTGCCGACATCAGCTATGCCAACCACAAGGGCAAGAGTCCCCTGGACCTGGTGACGGACCCCGCCATGGTCCAGGTCATCAAGGGCTTCTCCGAGAAGCACAGGTCAGGCCCAGACCAGCGTGTTTTTACTTGGTTGTGCATGTGTTTGTTCACTTCGTCGCGGAGACCATCACAATACAATAATGTATTTGTCTCATCAGCATGTGTAATGTGGGTCTTTGTGTGTTTGTCTCATCAGCATGTGTAACGTGGGTCTTTATGTGTTTGTCTCATCAGCATGTGTAACGTGGGTCTTTGTGTATTTGTCTCTTCAGCATGTGTAACGTGGGTCTTTGTGTGTTTGTCTCCTCAGCATGTGTAACGTGGGTCTTTGTGTGTTTGTCTCCTCAGCATGTGTAACGTGGGTCTTTGTGTGTTTGTCTCATCAGCATGTGTAACGTGGGTCTTTGTGTGTTTGTCTCCTCAGCATGTGTAACGTGGGTCTTTGTGTGTTTGTCTCATCAGCATGTGTAACGTGGGTCTTTGTGTATTTGTCTCTTCAGCATGTGTAACGTGGGTCTTTGTGTGTTTGTCTCCTCAGCATGTGTAACGTGGGTCTTTGTGTGTTTGTCTCCTCAGCATGTGTAACGTGGGTCTTTGTGTGTTTGTCTCCTCAGCATGTGTAACGTGGGTCTTTTTGTGTTTGTCTCCTCAGCATGTGTAACGTGGGTCTTTGTGTGTTTGTCTCCTCAGCATGTGTAACGTGGGTCTGTGTGTGTTTGTCTCCTCAGCATGTGTAACGTGGGTCTGTGTGTGTTTATCTCCTCAGCATGTGTAACGTGGGTCTGTGTGTGTTTATCTCCTCAGCATGTGTAACGTGGGTCTTTGTGTGTTTGTCTGCTCAGCATGTGTAACGTGGGTCTTTGTGTGTTTGTCTGCTCAGCATGTGTAACGTGGGTCTTTGTGTTTGGTCCTGGGCAGGTTGCAGCGTCTGCAGGCCATCACGTGCGGTCAGGGCCTGAGCACCGCTTGCCTGCGGCGGGTCCACACCACGCCCAACACCATGACCAACCTGGTCCTGCCCACGCCCCCCGGGCCCAGCGAGTGCCTCATCTGCTCGGAGCTGGCCCTGCTCGTCCTCTTCTGCCCCTGCCAGCACAGCGTGGCCTGCGAAGGTGGGTGTGTCTTCGCTGTTTAAACAGCACGAAGAGCCATGTCCCATGTTTTCAACATGGATGCAGTGCTTTTTCAACATATTTTCAATGGTGCAGATTCTGTCTCGCTAAATCTGCGCCGTGTGTCGGTGTCGCGACGTGGATCTTGGGAAACGTGCAGTACGCAGAACTGTACATCCGGCTTTAGAGGAGGTCCATCCGGTTCTGGTGTAGTCCCCACCCGGAGGTTGGGTGGTTATTCATGTGGGCCTTCTTCTTCTTCTTCTTCTCCTTCCTCTCCAACAGAGTGTGCCCATAGAATGAAGAAATGCATCAAATGCCAAGTCACAATCACCAAGAAGATCAGACAAGGTAGTCCAAGAAGTCCCTTCTTCAACACATTGTTTGAGTTCAACGATGGGTGCCGGCCTTAAGCTATTAAGTTCTCCTTTTTTTTTTTTGTTGTCTATGCTTACTCAAGCATTTGTTTTGTAGGTAATTGCTCATGTGAATGGCGTTTTTGCAGTGGTGTTTCGTCAAAACGTATCGTTCGGCCGTCTATTTACTGACGTGTCTTTCTTTCGCGTCGCCTCCAGACCAGACGGAGGTGGACTGCAGCCCCGGGACGGAGAACTCTGAGCAGCACAACCTGCTGGAGCAGCTGCAGTGCCGCTACCGGCAGATGGAGGAGCGCATCACCTGCCCCATCTGCATCGACAACCACATCAAGCTGGTGTTCCAGTGCGGCCACGCCTCCTGCATCGACTGCAGCGCCGCGCTCAAGACCTGCCCCATCTGCCGTCAGACCATCCGGGAACGCATCCAGCTTTTTGTCTGAACTCCCCTCCCCCACCGTCCCGTCCCCCACCGTCCCGTCCCCCGTCCCCCCACCGTCCTTCCCCCCCACGTCCCCCCGCCATCGTCACGTGTGTTGTTAGAAGAAAATAGTTTAGTTTTGGGGCCGACCCGCTAGGCATACTCGCCAGTATGTCTAGGCCAGATTGTTAATCCCAGCTCCGCTCATGGCTGCTCTCCACGGTGTTGCGGTGTATCCCACTCGATGCGGTCTGTTTCTGTCTCCTCACTCGTCAGAAGAGGCGCCGCACCGTACCGGCCCCGTGAGGCCATCGCAAGGCTGACCGTCGCCGAGGGGCCCCTGAGACACAAACCCAGGCATGGATCTCTGTTACCCTTCCCCCTCCCCCGGGCCCTGCCCCCCATCCTGTGGATCCTGGGAATTACTTTTGCGCTCTGATTTGGGTCCATCCAGTTTAGTTTAGTTTTTCAATCAGTGTTTCTGAAGATGGTGAAGCTACAAAGGCCCTATGGACTCCCCCCAGTCACGTCTGTATGCAAAGGGGGAAAAAACACAATATATATATGCATGAAAATATGCATATTGTAAAAGCTCACATGACTCTGTGTGTATGTGTGTGCGTGTGTTTCAGCGTGTACTTTTAGTTAGTTATGTTTTATTTTCAATGTACACGTAGTAATTAGTCCAGACTTTTATTTATGTGTGGAAAGTAATCTCTGCTGTAGTCGTCTTTGGTTCCTCTAGTTGTGTTGATGGTGAAACCCCACGGCTTATACTGACGATGACAGCAAGCCCATGTAGGCTCTCCTCTCGGGGGTACGGAACCATTGGAAGCACTTGTTTGATCGTCGCCCATCGTCCCAACAGTGTGGAGCTCAATCCAGCCATTGTGTTGTTAGGTCACTGAAGGTGGCAAGTGATCCATTTAGGTTCTGGTCTAGCATGACATAAACCCAACTAATTAGTTACATTACATAGCAGATTTTTGGGTGTTTTTGTTTGTTTTCTTTTATGTTCTACAAGCAGCAGTCAACACTGTTATCGTCGGTATGTTTGTGCAAAAGCATGATTGTGTGGTCCCTGGGGCTTTTACTTTGGCAGTCTCTTCTTTGTATGGAGTCATCTAAACTTTGGTGGATCTGTGCTCTACAACAGCGGTGTTAGTGCTGACTAACGCTGGTTTTTAATCACTGTAAAGAAGATGCATTCTCTTATTTATCAACCAGATGTATTGTAAGATGGCAACAAAAAACTAACAGAGAAATGTGTTACATTTGTAGATATTGGTCTGTCTCATATGTCGACTCTATTTACGAGATGGTTTCCGTATCTTTTGTCTTGGGTTTTGGCAGCCATTCTGGATTGTACATCATTGTTGTCCTTTGTAATGTTTTTGGCTTGTTTTCTTGAAGGGCTTATGCATATAATAAAAAAAGAAAAACTATTTTAATCATTATTTAATTTGTACTACGATTTGAAAACACCAACTTCCAGAGGTAGGATTTTTTTGGGGGAGACTTTGGGTGTGTCCAAGATGTACATTTGAATGTTGGATTTAAAAGAAAAAAGTATCTCTCTCACTGCCTTTTTGATGTGGCAGAAGTTGTAAGCTTGTTTTCAGAGAACAAGATGGGTGAGACCGAACGGTTTTTAGCACGAAGGTTTCCTTTGATTCAAACAGCTATTATCTGTGCCAAAAATCGCATGAAGATGTGTAACAGGAAACGCACGCCAAAGGAAAAAAGATCAGGACCAAGAACACATGAATAATATCGGTCTCCTCTGTCGCACACTCTGGGGTGTTACAGCTCTCCATGGATTTCAAAGATGATTAGCTTACACTAATGATAGAAGAGGAGCGATACTCTGGTCTGAAGCCATGTCATTCTGTATCACCTTGTACTCTTCTCAAGGACAACTTGTCACTTCCAAAAATGTCCAAATAAGATTTTTTGGGGGGAGTTTTGAAACGTATAAATATACATTTAGATACATATTGGTGAGACTTGACTTGCCGTATCATGGGATATCGTTTCTTGTGGTCATTTCACGATGACATGTTCTGAGTTGTCTGGAGCGGCTGGTGGGATGACCGGACACAGGGGAATTAATGTTTGGAGGAGTGAGTGACGAGTTGAGGGAGGACTACATGTGAAGTAAGACGAGGAAAAGTAACACGTGCTACCATTGGGTTTGTACAGCTGTCTGACTTCTGGTGTTCGCCTTACTGTCCATTATTCTGCTGTTGACATTTGTTTTCCTTCTCTGTTGTATTCTGTACAAAACTATTTTGCAATAAATATTGAACCGTTTTCTAAGGACAAGCTAGTGTATGATTCTTGCTTTCATTGATTTATATGGCATTCGTGTTAATACATGAATTGTTATTTATTCATAGAGGTAAAGCCACATTGACACAAGGACAGATTTTGCATGAGGATCACACACAAACCATATACTTTTTTAAGGACATGCTTTGGTCAAACAACCACATTGTTGTCTCACAAGCAAACGGCATGATGCTGGCTTGTCTCTAACCATTTGGAGATAAACATGTTTGCGTCTGGTGAAATGCACTCGTGCGCCACTTCTTAGTCCTAATTGTGTTACAGCCCCAGATGGCTTTGGCATATGACTCAGCGATTTACCAGTGACGTAGCAGAGAGAGAGCTCTAGATCTTGGAAACAAATACATGCTTAAGTAACATGTCTTAAGGATCATGCTTAGGATATTTACTTGCTAAGTACCGACAAGCATTGTTTTTAAACAGCTTGAACCTATTTTTCTCTTCCAGTGTTTATGATGTTTGTAATTTATGCTTTCAGATAGGCTAACTATTAATATTATGTATGACAGGCCTTCTATATTGTGCTAATTGTACTGGCAGAATATTATTCCTAAAGGTGATTGTTTTTTTTTTGTTCATCAGTTAATTTTGTATTGCTGTTGCAGTTTCATTACAGTCGCAATTCCTTGACACAAAAACGTAGGCCTCTATAAACGGATGTGCTGCTCTTTGGTTTTCTTAATGTTGTTTTCTAATAATTCACTTTTCCATTAATGTCATAGGCTACCATTCGCAAATAAATGACACACTTGTATCTGTGTCCTAATGCACATTGTTAAATCATTAAACTATAAGCATTACAATTTCATCTGTGAGCAGACGAGGCCCTCGCTGGGCCCCAGGGGGCGTGGGCTGGACCAGGTTGGTCCTGCTGTTGGGCGTGGTGTGGACCCGCCGCAGCCAAGCTGCACAGGCCCTGACCGCACGTGATGGCCTGCAGATGAACACAAAGACCCACGTTACACATGCCGATGAGACAAACACACAAAGACCCACGTTACACATGCTGAGGAGACAAACACAAAGACCCACGTTACACATCCTGAGACAAATACACAAAGACCCACGTTACACATGCTGATGAGACAAACACACAAAGACCCACGTTACACATGCTGATGAGACAAACACGCAAAGACCCACGTTACACATGCTGAGGAGACAAACACACAAAGACCCACGTTACACATGCTGATGAGACAAACACACAAAGACCCACGTTACACATGCTGAGGAGTCAAACACAGAAAGACCCACGTTATACATGCTGAGACAAATACACAGGTTACACAGGCTGATGAGAAAAACAACACATGTGACACATGCTAATGAGACAAAGACGCGCAGTCAAATGTGTGTGTTCCATGGAATGAGGGCGCCATCTACTGTTGCGGAAACCAAGCAAGCATTACGGTCAGTTCCGCCCCCTGGTGGCCTTCCCTGCGGAGTCCACGTACTGACGCCATACTCAATTAACGCAATCTTCATAATCTACTGCTCAATGCAGTATGGTAGATATTTTGTGAACAAACCAATTTGTGTACATTGCCATTTTTCTTTGTAACGTTAGTTACCGTAGCACTGATAGCAGCAGATGGGCCTACTGTAGCCTACATCATGTAGCATATTTTGTAGTCCTAGCTTGTACCGTCAGCAAACGTGAACACAAGCAGCAGTCAGACAATTGTTGCAGAGACTGGGGCAAAGTTCCTGCTGGTCTATTCAAGTCATAGGACTCTCAAAGGATTGCTTTTTTTTTTTAATTCATCAGCTCAGTCTAGCAGCAATTGCATCAGTTCCGTCTACCGGTCCTGCAGCGGCCACCAATCTGTGCTGGGTGCTCACGGATCATTGAATGAATTGCAGATTGTAGAATTGGATGCACAGCGGCATATGCTCCAACACAACTTTGACTTCTGTTTAACTCAAGATGGCGAACCAAGAGGTAATTCTTCTTTAATCACTTTATAGAAATCTTGTGACCACATTCAGTAGAGTCACGTGACGTCATGTTTGACATATTTCGTCTTACATAAACTAAGGTAAATTTGTATTAAAGCACTCAGTGAAATGTGGTAGGCCTACATTGTAACAGTAGAGCTAATCATATTCATACATATTATAAAATAAAGGTATGCTACCGCGGTGATTTTAGTTGGATTTTTATATATTTCCTTTTTTTTTCACTTTGAAAACACAATAGCTCCTACAAAGGAGGACCGATATCCTCCAGATTAATCTTGTTGTAAAGACTAGACATTGGGTGATATTCCACACTATAAATTCGTTGAGTATCACAAACTATTTCGATGATACTAGAAATAAACAGCTTTGAATATCAAGCTGTGATGCGCTTTTCCTGCAAATGTTTAGGGATCTTATTAAAAGTACAGCAAATTGTCATACTGCAAACTAATTTAAATGATAGAATGGCCTATATATACATATATATATATATATAATTTATTTTTTGATTGAGATCAGAAGCCCTCCCTATAATTTTGCCATCCACTCAAACAACAATGGGCGTGTAGAATAACACACAAATAGACACTATACACTCATGATCTAAACCATTTCTGTTTCGATTTCAATAAATTAGCAATTTTCTTATGGATTGTCATCTAAACACTTTTAGATCGTCATGGATATCCCCACCCTATTTCACTTTTGATTTTTGATTGATTTTGAGCTAAATTGTCATATGTGTCCAACAATCTTCAACAACATAGAATAATATCTGTCAAACAAGAACATCTGACATAAAAGAACATCTGTTGTCATGCACACACTTACATATACACATGTCCTATGATCACAGTCTCCTCGTGTGTGTGATAGCTTAGTCCATGTTCACAGCCCTTGGGCTGGGGGGTGAGCTGTATGTGCAGGGGGGAGGGGACTTCCTTTGTTGGTGGAGCAGTGCTTTTGAGTGAAGAACAAAAGAGAGATTTCACTTATTTGTCATGCAGCCTGGCACCATGAAGCGCCTCCCTGAGGGCAGAAGTTGGTACTCCTCATGTAGAACATGAGAAGGGCCATTTGTTCAACCAGTCTGAGGGTACGCTTAGTTTGGAAATAATTTTAGCACAGAAAGACCCACCACCTTGGAGCGAATCCCCAGGAGGATTGTTTAGTCAATATCACCTTTACATAAAATATAAAGGTGATATTGACAAAAAAAGAACGTGAAAGTAGGGTGGGGATATTAATGAGTATATAACAGTGTTTTGAGGCCAATCCAATCCAAATTGAAGGAGCTATTGAAATGACTAACAACCATGTACAACTACATTCCACACATTAGAATTTAGCTCAAAATCAAATGTAAAGGTGATATTGTGTTTTGCAAAGGGAAAAAAGGCAAATATCGAATATCAACCTAAAATCACTGCGGTAGGAAACACTACGGTGCTAATTGACCATAATGACCGATTTCATTAGAATTTTTACGTGGACTCTTGATACTACTTTATCTACTTGTAACAAGTTTGATTGCTTTCTATTGTTTGAAACAAAAGGGAACCCGATGCACTTTGCAAGAGGTACAGGGCATCCCATTGCTGAAGCCTATAGTCACAGACTGGGAGAGAGTCAATGCGTTTCAAGCATTTCCAGATGATCTACTCATTGTCACATACCCAAAGGCAGGTAAGTGTTGAGCTGAATCTCAGAAGTGAAAAAAAAGAAGAAGAAAAAACTACACTTCCCAGAGTGCACCAGGAGCAGCAAACCAGCTGCTTGTCATCTGATCAGAAATTTTACTGATTTAAAGCACCTGTGAAAGCATGGAGGGGCAGTCAGTCAAAAAGAACAAACTGCAGAGAAGGGACTCCAAGTTCACTCGTGGATTCAGACCAAAGACGCCAATGGTGAAGGGCTTAAGTTATTTAGAATGTTTAATTTAAACGTTTAAACTAATTTAAGTTAATTGGAATGTTTAATTAAAATGTTAATTTTTTGTTCTGTCCTTTTAAAGGTTTACAACCTAATACTAATGTACTGGTGAATTAACTGGACAGACCAATCAAGTGGAAGCAAACTAAAAATAAAAGAAAGATTGAGCTGATATTTGAGTTGTCCCTGTGTCCTTTGGAAACTGAATCAAGAGGAGGACTTGACAGTAAGAAAGGCTGAAATGTTCGAAATTGTTAAAGATAAGGATGTTCCAAAAAAAAGAAATATAGCAGCAACCAGCGCTGTTGGATGCAAGCCGTCGAGTTAAAATGTAATTTATTGTAATTCAATGTAATTTCCCATTATTATAGATGATATATGAATATATTATATAAAAGTGTTATAATGGCCACCATATTTATCTCCACAACACACACATGCATATATATATACTGTATATACACAAAAACATACATGTATATATGTTCCAGGTACTACATGGACTCAGGAGATCGTAGATTTGATCTTGCATGGTGGCGATGCTGAGAAGGTGAGGCGGGCTCCAACTCAAATCCGCATGCCTTTCCTCGAGATCAGCTTGCCGAACGCATCTCTACCTGGTCAGTACCACAGAACCAGTCACATCACACCTCACCCTACTGGTCCGTACCACATAACCAGTCACGTCACACCTAACTAGCTGGTCAGTACCACACAATCAGTCACACCACACCTAGCCCTACTGGTCAGTAACACATAACCAGTTACATCACACCTAACCCTACTGGTCAGTACCACATAACCAGTCACATCACACCTAACCCTACTGGTCAGTACCACATAACCAGTCACACCACACCTAACCCTACTCTAGCTGGTCACTACCACATAACCACAGGCAGATTGCACCTATTCTCACAAATCAGAATTTAGATTACTAATCGAATGTCTCTTCAGGGATTACTCAACTGGAGAAGATGGATCCTCCTCGCGTGATAAAGAGTCATCTACCCATCCAGCTGCTTCCTAAGTCCTTCTGGGAGACAGGAAGCAAGGTGCTATGACTTCTTATTATTTAACCCATTTCCTGACAGCAGGACACCTCATGTAGTTGTCATATTGAGCCATTAGTATTATTTCCCTCAAAATGCATTTAGTCCACGGCAACAGCACAGCTCAGTCACGTTATGAGCCCCAGAGACAACGAGCCCGGAGTATTCAAGTAGAGAGGAAGAGTGTAGGCCTATCTGCATGTCAATGTACTAAATCATTTCTTTTATCATATTAATTGTAGGTGATCTATGTGGCTCGGAATCCTAAAGACAATGTGGTGTCATATTTTTACTTTGACCAAATGAATTTGATTCAGCCGGAGCCAGGACCCTGGTCGAGTTACCTGAAAAGATTCATGGATGGAAAATGCAAGTGTTTTTTGATCTAATACGTGAATACGTGTGATTGCAATGCAACACATGATTGTTATCAAGTGTATTTGAACAATTATTCATCTTCGGCCTGATCTTTCAACTGTAGCTCCTTACATTCCAATTTTGGACATTCTGTAAATGTGTTTTACTGATCTAGCAAATATCAGAGATCACATAAGCAGGCCTGGAAAGCGCAAGCTTAGAATGGGCGGTTTGTGGCGAGAGAGAATAACCCACTACCCCAAACTGAAACCCCATGCTAATGCTATATAATAATACTTATTACTGCAGCAACTAATGTTTATTAATGGGTAATTAGTGTAACCTTATGTAAAGTGTCACCTTACCACGTGTCAGATTGTTAGCATGTTAACGGTCCAAGATAACGATCACACATATTTTCTTCTTTTCATCAGAACATGCATCCTCTAGTTGTATCCTATGTACTGATATATTTGTACTAATACTGATACTAATGGTATACATGTTGTATTGGCTAGTGTGCTGGGGATCCTGGTATGAACATGTCAAAGGTTATTGGAAGGAGAAGGACAAACGGAATATCCTCTATCTTTTCTTTGAAGACATGAAAGAGGTAGGTGGTACTTGACAGGTACAGATAATAAAAAACATAATATCTGCAGGAAATATAAATTAATGAATCATTCATAATTCATGATTTATTCATAACTAGTCTTTGCCTTGTTTACATACAAAAATATACAGAATCCTGCCAGGGAGATTCAGCGAATTGCTAAGTTCCTTGGTCACCACTTGTCAGAAGATATTCTCAACAATATCGTGCAATTGACAACATTTGATGCCATGCGAGAAAACCCAATGGCCAACTACTCCTCAGTACCAGGGACCATCTTTGATCGAAAGGTGTCTGACTTCTTGAGAAAAGGTAACTAAGCAGGATAGATAAAGAAAGAAAAAGCGGATCTTTAAATTCAGATTTGGACGACATATGCCTTTTGTTTTCCTAGGGGAGGTTGGCGACTGGAAGAATCACTTAAGTCCAGAGGAAAACGCTGCATTTGAAAAGCATTACATGGAAACCATGTCTGACTGTGCGATTCCATTCCGTTTTGTGATTTAAAGACCGGAACACTGGGAATGTGTTCATCCTCTCCTCATATTTGCATAACAAGATTCTCACAGGACAATTCAAATTGTAGGCCTGTATGCCTACACCAAACCTTTGTCAAGGAGACACAAGGGTGGATGTGTTTTATTTTAAGATGCCATTTAAATATACCCTTTTGAACACAAATGCCTGCTAGTAGGTCTACATTGATCTTAAGAATATTCAACAATTTAAAAAAAGCCTTTACACAAAAAAAGTATTCTTTATAAATTGTATTTTGCTTTTAATTATTTACTTCCATCATGTCAAAAACATAGGACTATTATATTATAGGCCTACACAATATATTCTTTGCTGAATAAAATTGTATTTTACTATTGTGTTTGTGTTTAAATTGAAAGGGACAACGAAATTGCAAGGGACAAAAGGTCCAGTTTTTCAAAAATGTATTATGTGGTGCCATAGCAAATAATGATGTCAGTAATTTTGCAACAGTGGTTTTATGACTATCTTACTGTCAGGTGACCTTTGATACATGAACATAGAACGGGCTCGTGCTAGGTCAATAGCCAACTTGGAACGCTGAATATATAATTGTAAAACAATTTCGCATAACAGCTCAATTGTTGTGACATCCCATAATGAATTTCACTTTACAAAGTCTAAGTCGATAAAGGCCTATAGATAGTAATTATTTTGGACATTCGAAAGTCATGTTGTCTTTGATTTACTGGTTTCTACATAGGCTATCCTGGTGGCCGGTGCTGGATGCCAAGCCATTAGATTGTTTACTTCAAGGTAGGTGGTTCCGTACGCATTCTTGGGGGGACTTTGAATAGGGGATCATAGTCAGCATTTCAAAAGTCTACATAGCAAAAGGTTTATTTGTTACAGTCTACCATACATGTCGTTTGTTATAGGCCAACTTGAATGTGTAACCTATAAGTACCCTTTAAAAGTGATCTTGGTTGAACAAAAATAACCTTAACTCATATAGATTTTCACATGGACACCATGGTATGACCTTCATTTAAAAATGTTAAAGTTATTTCTGGAATTCATTCTTTGACCTACAGGGGTTATTGGTGCTTGTGGGATCTCGGTCCTGCGGGACATAACGAGAGTGCACCTGTTCTTAGAGGAACAGCGGTGAGGAATTCAAATAAATGTGGTGTTTGTCTATTGCTTGACCGGAGGGTGGTGTCGATTTATTTATTTATTTTATGTATGGTTCGCTTTTAAATAGACATATTGCCTATGCTTTTCATCTCTTTAACTCGTGGCTGAGCAGTCATGACGCCACGGCCGGCCAGAGGAGACCGCTCCGACATGATAGCAGAGCTAGAAGTGGCTTGGTCCGGACCCTGCAGTCTGGGGTCCTGGTGGTTCTGCTGAGTCTGGTTGGCTCCAGAGTGGCCTCGCTGGTGGTTCTTGAATTTTCTCTACGCGCCATCTCTGCTTGGGTTACCGATGGACTAGTAAGACACTGGATACACACATTAGGAGTTTTTCTAAATCCAATGTTATAATAAAACTTGTTTTCGGTCTTGTTTGTTTATAATCCCTTTTGTCTCCGCGTATCTGCTCCCTCAATTGTTAGGAATCCAGGGAATGTCAGCTGGTGCTCGTCCAGTGTCACTTCTCCTTGGGTTGTGCCCTAAGCTGCAGTCTACATTTTTTACACGAGGGGGCGCCACAGCGTTGGCTATCGTTGATGTTGTTGGCAGCGCTCGGGTGGGTCTTATCCAATCAGACGTCCAGGTTGTTGCACCACGTGGAGGCACTGTATACACTCCACAGCTCGCGAAGCTACTGCGGCGTGTGTATGACCCTGCTGTCCACGGGGGGCACCCTACTGCCCATGCTTCTACGCAAGACTTTGATCACCACCTTCTCTGTTGCTGTACTGGCCTCCATATCGATTGTCAACAGACACTTTATTTCTGCCACTGAGGCGCTGAAGTTTTGGACACCACTGACTATTTGCTACACCTTGTTGGTTGTGTACATGCAAGGTACGACACAGGTTGCAACGTTTTACTGTCTTTAGGCCATACACTATTGAATGGCTTTAGCTAATGATAGGGGACGCACCTTTTTTCAATAAGGCCCAAGTTATCTGAAAGAGGTATTTGTAGACTACTAACAGTTGCCTATGTTTAAAAGGAATGCATTTAATGAAAACAAGATAAATCTACTCTGGTCACGTGATGTCACTAGTTTGGGGGATTTTTGTGCAGTCGGCCATGTTAATATGATTATTATGTAAAAATACAGCATTTGAACAGACCTGCACACCCTGTGTTACAAGATGACTCCCTGTGTTACTAGAAGTCTCTTGATTATTTGAACAGATGAACGGCACCGTGCGCATGCTGGCCAGCCGCAGCAGTTGCTAAAGACAGTGGCCGTGCGTCTTGGGGGTTTGTTGGTGCTGATGCTGACCGTTGGTCGCTGGGCGGATGTGGTCCACATCCTCATCTGCTTCCTGGGAGAGGCCGTGTGTCTCATTGCCGCCCAGGACCTGCTTGCTGCTACGACACCCTTTTTGGTCAGTGAACTCAACAGCAGCTACAATGACCCAGTTCAGTAAATATAGCCTGCAAGTTTGCAGTGATTTTTGGACTAAATGGTTTAGACGTATCTGTGTTGTGTTTGGCTGTATTGGACATCACCACACCATCATAGTGAGAGCATGTGTGTCTTCACCTTCATAGGATCAAGAGGATTTTGAAGACTACAACGAAGAAGAGACTCAACAAAAAGAAACCAAAGACACGGATACAATCACCAAATAATATCGGGGAATAAATGGCATGCAGTGGGCTTAAGCTATATTTGTATAGCCTACGTTTGTGATATTTAGGCCTAGGTGAAATTGTGAAGACATCAGTGACGAAGCGATTTAGGCTGCTTCCCCATTAGGCCTATCGATTGGCTGCAGCCAAATAGTGAAATAGCCCACATAGGTTATTTAAGTATCCCTCCCGCCCCTCATAACTGAGTCAATAGTTTATAGTGATCACTTGAATATAGGCCTACTAGTGTTTGTTTGCTGTAGCCCATTTGTAAATGATAAGCACAATACTCGTATGCTATAGCAGGTAGGCCTAAGCCACACACAGCACCGCGTGTGCTATAATCAGTTTTAAACAGAACATGATTAAAACTACTCAAAATGGTAAAATGGCTGACATCATACTGCTTAAGTTGCACAAAATGGCGTTAAAGAGATAAAATGCCTATTTATGTGCGTCGTATCGTTGCAAGCGCGAATTCTAGCTTGATAACGGCTTACTAAATTGAAGGACGAATAAAAAAACGACTTGAATTAGCACTTAAACTCAAATAGTGTGGTTAATGGGATCTTCCCTCTTTTGTGCTGTTGTAAAGGGAAAATACGTATGCATTCTGCTCGCGCATATTTGACATTGACATATCCAGCTCACATCATCCACATTGGACGCGCTATTTCATATTTATTGAATTCAGTGAATTTACAGAGGCTCTCCGACGTTTTTATGCATTCCGTCCTTATTCCATGTCAACAGGCGTGTGAAATTTGGCACGGTCCAATTCCCTTTGTAATCCTGGGGGTCTTTTGGAGACATTGAGATTGTCTAGCAATTCCACATGTTGCCATTGACTGTAAGAAATTGTACTATCCACGAGACAGTGTAGAAAGACTTCCTAGTTCCCCATCAAAAAAGCTTTCGACGGAGATGTTCTTCTCCCAAACAATGCCCGAATATCGTAAAGATGGAAAATGAAACAGCAAGAGGACGCTACCTCCCTATCTACTTCATCAGAAGTGTGTTCTAGGTTGTCTTCTGCCTTTATAACCACTCCTTTTCGCATGCGCGCTCTTGAATTTTGTGATCGTTTTACCGCATGGTTACGCGTGCGCAGACGCACTAAGCCATACGTCATTAAAAAGATCTACATCTCTGTATCACAGCTAATTTCTCAACTTCCCGCGTTAGGAGCCTTCTCCAGTACAAATATTAGCTATAGATGTCTGCAGTGTTGTGCTGTATTATCCCCTCATGGTTCACATGGCTCAAACCCTGATTTAACATATAACCCTGTTCAGAATTATATCGGCTATTATAGTACGATGCTTCTCATTGCTTTATATGCCGTATGAAGCATATATCAGTTATGTAATTGGTGGCCTAGAACCTTCTTTTGTTGGCGATTTTTTTTTTTTGTATGCTAAATGAAAGCTTCCCAGACGAGTTACCTTGAACAAGGCGCATGCGCAAAGAGACCGAAGAGCTCTGTATCAAAAGGTTCTCACACAATGCCACGCGTGCGCGGTATGCTTCTTATTACGAACAAAATTGCTGCATCTTTTCAGGCAGCTACTAGCAGTCTTTTTACGACCAAAGGTCGCATGGAGTCAGGGACGCGCCTAGTCACGGGAACAGTCAAGAGCGCGTTCACGAAATGCCAGATCGCGCTTTCACAGTGTTGAGTATCAAACAGCGCGAGGGGGTCGGACCTTATGGTTGCACTGGGTCAGAACGGCCGGAGGATTCTGTTGCGTTTATTTTGCAAATGTTATTTCTCTCCGGAGGTAATTGACCTGGCAAACTAATGTGTATGATCGGGGACCAGGAATACACACTATGGTCCGGGAAACACGACATTTATGGGTTGGAAATTTACCCGAAAATGTACGAGAAGAGAAAATCATTGAACACTTTAAGCGGTGAGTATTGACTGATGTGCGATGTACGTGCAAATCTAACAATAGGTCCTCAATCCCATGTCCACCACCCCATCACATTTACTGGAGTCCGAGAAAACCATAGTGGAAATTTGTTTGATCGAGATGCCATTCAGCGCTTTTACTGTCAGTTCGTACTAACGAATATCAATACCTGCATCTGGCTGGGCACAAATGGCTGGCTGTCTTCAATTCCAAGATCACCGTTCCTTTGCACATAACTTGTTGGTCATACGGTACATTAGACAGCACACTAGAGAACATCTCCCGTTCCATCTATCACTTGGTAAATGACGACTATAAGCACACTTTCAGTGTAAACAAACTCCTCAATACATGACAGGATGTTTTTGGCGACCGATGGCTCTGCTTTGGAAAAACATTTTTCATCACTACTGAAGGCATATGCTACTGGGAGTATCTGTTACTGCGAGTTTTGAAACCAGTGTTATACCCCTTCTTCATGCGGATTTATTATTTCCAGTCACGTCTTTATTCTTAACATGTGCACTTATGACCACACTGGTTTAAATTAGCGTGCGTGTATGCACACGAGATATAATTCAATGGTTTCAAGAACAACTCACAATTAATGAAATGCCACGATGCTGCTTCCCTATGTAAAGTGTTGCAAATTGGAGTTTTTTCCACTAAACGTGCAATGCGGTTTAGGTGATTGCATCTATCCACCTCATGCAATGTGCAAAATAAATAGATCTTACTGAAAAGATGTACCTTGCCACAGAGCCTACTTAATTTTTTTGCTCACCATTATTCTTGGAAGTGATCGTAGCACATTGGAACATCGTCAATATCAGGAGATGAATCATTAACCATTATTATAATTTTTTTGAATATTTCAACTGTGGCGAATGAGGCATGGCATTGCAATTGCAATAATGTATTTATTTTTTTGGCATTGTTCAACAAAAGGAAATGTAACCATTAAAGTGTGGGTCTAAGATCGGCTCTCTGTTCTCGGTGCAAGAAGCTGGAAGTGGCTTCGCTATCATAGAAAACAACCAACATATGGAGACGTGCACGGCCCTAAATAGTCGTGCAAATAATTTCCAATTTTCATATCAAGCTTGGCGTCAGACACACTCTCATCAAACATGAATTAAACAGGGGCCTATCCAACATAATACTAGAAAACCAAGACTTCCACAGCAAAAACGAAACGGATAACTAGTGAAATTAGCCATTTGCGGTCTATCTGTAGGGCTATGTTGTATTCGAGCTCGAGGGATGTCTAGACATGAATATATGAAGAGCGCCGCTATACCGCGCAACCTTCTTAACGTTTGATCCCGCGTTACCTCGATCTATGTTACAGGATGCCGTCATCTAAACAATGCGTAGTTGTCGCCAGTGATTCTTATATTAATATAGTCGAGCCATGGGAAATGTAAGGGAGACTGCAGGGCGTTTTGGGCAGCACGTTCAGCCGTCCTCCATTGGCTACAATGTAAGGAGAGGTTATCGGAGTATGCAGGTGCATGACAGTCCAATGTGTGATAGAAGTCATTGAAGATGGGGGACGGCAGAATGAGTAAGCAGTGTGAACAGCTTTCTAAAATGGCGTCGGAGGCTATTCAATGTGGGAACTGGCATACAATATATTTATGGTTAGGTTCTTCTTTAGGGTAGGTCTACCTCTCATATTTGGCCGAAACCCGCCGTGCGTTCTTATTTTTCTGCCACTGTTATTAAAGAACAGTAACATTCAATTTGCAGGAAATATAACTAAAAATAACAGCTTAACTAATTAATTTGTCCATGAGCAATTAACGGCCAATTTAGAGCGTTTTATTTTCACTTTAATTTTTTTATTTCTAAATAAATGGAAGAATCGAGAATAGGCAAATAGGTCTACCAGGTTTACCATACCATTCTTCCATATAGTCAAACTACTTGTAATAGCCTGTAGGCTAAGCCTACATTATGTTATTATTGCCTATTGATAAGATAAAAGGCATTCCAACTAACTGTCTAGTATGGTGCGCTGTCCAAACGACTTTCTTTAATAAAGGACATTTTCCTGAATTGCATTTCAACATAACATATTAACCTATTCTTTTCTGCAACATTAATCTGCTCAAATGGATGACATTGAAAAACATTTTTTGTTGTTGTTGTAAAATACCTTGTAGGAATTTCAGTAATCTGATCATATTACAAATGTGGGCATTTCTATATGTTTTCATTTATTTCTTAGATATGGACGTGTGGAGAGTGTCAAGGTCCTTCCTAAACGGGGGTCCGAAGGAGGAGTTGCAGCCTTTGTGGATTTTGTGGACATCAAAAGTGCCCAAAAGGCACACAATGCCATCAACAAGATGGGCGATAGAGACCTGCGGACGGATTACAATGAACCAGGCACGATCCCGAGCGCCGCAAGAGGACTGGACGATAGTCTGTCCCTAGGGTCTCGTGCCCGGGATGTATCAGGGTTCACAAGGGCAGCTGGGGGGCAGGTGTATGTGCCCCCCACCTCACTTCACAACAGGGACGGACGCTATGAACGCAGACTAGACGGGTAAGTGGACAAGGTTTCTCTGAAGGCAGAAGGAACTTGTTTTTTTTATTGCTCCCCACCCACCACAGAGCATCTTTCCATCTATTCATTTACTTGTTTTGGGGTTCAAAAGGAGTGAGGTTATGATTCTCTAGGGAGCACCTCTAAAATTCCCAGGGTGTTTGGATTCCACCGGTCTTGCAATCGTGAGGTGTTGACACTAGGACACCCTGTGAAAATGAAAGCAGATTTGATGGCTTTGCAGACACATACATTGGTATGATTGAATGAGTGGTAAATTACTTATTGTTTGAGATTATCTTTGGATCTTTAAATGGGTGATTGTGTGAGGCAATGAGTTGGAGTCGACAAAATACATGAGCTGTTCATCCGCCTTTCCTGGGACCACCTCATCTGGAGTAACCATACCCTGCCCAATGGATTCATATAAAATCACTTGTACGTTTAAGCAACAAAACAACAGAGAATACACAAGTGTGCTATTGTTTGGATGAGTCAAATTGGATTTTCCAAAATATTTCCCACCTTTCGTGGTGGTACAAAATCCTTTCTTGGTTTGGAGTGACGTGGATAACCTATCCAGGATATGTATTCTCCCTCTCGGATTAACACTGATCAGATGCCCAAGGATGTTATATGATTCTGAAACTCATTGTTGGGCATTTTTTCATCTCTTTCATTTTTTGTTTTGGATTATGTCGTAGAGCAGTACACCAATGTATTGACAGACGCGTTGATTCCAGTTCAGACAAAAGGAAATGGGAGCAGAATGTTTCCCTCCTTTTGATTTTGCCTTCCTTGGTTGTTGTTTTTTCTAAATGGTCTAATGACAAAGTCAACCACAGTTGCTGTGGATAAATGTGAACCCTTGTTGGATCATGCAAACAGATGGAAGTAATGGACTTGAAAAGAGTGGTAACAGTGCCAAAGGAGATTACCTTGCCTATCGCCAATGGATTACAGCACACCCTTCTCAATGTGGACCTCCAAAGTCTTGGGATGTAACTTCCTCCAGCCCCAGAAATATATGAACAGTATTCAAAAGTCAGCAAAGTTTCTTGGTTCCAGCAACTTGGAGAGACAGCATTTATTGGTTACCAAACATCGCTGAACCATTTGCCTTCCGGTTGGATGATTACTTTGCTGAATATGTTGATGCAAAATCTGGATTACCAGTTGGAAGACATCTTTTTTGGTCAATTTTTCCGCTGCCACTATGGAATTGCTTTTGTACAGTGCGATCTAATTGCTGGACTTTAACAATTGAAGATGAAAGACTTACAATTTCTCTAAAAATGCAATAGAAGAGCTTTTGAAACGTTGGCAGTTAAATATGTATGGACACTCACTATATTTAATATTTATTACGTTCTTCAGCATTTTTATTTTTTCTCATTGGAAGTACAATCTGCAAATGTTTTTTCCTCCTACAAGATATCGAGATGAACAAGTTCACGCCTAACTATATCAATTGAACTATTTATTTTTCATGAAGAATAATGAACTGCAGCTCATTTGTGCACTGGCGGAATCCACAATGACAAGGGTTACATTTTCCAACTAATACATCTTTCCCTCTTTTTTTGTCTGCACTCCACAACCTACCCCTAATTTTGCTCACTATATTCTATCCCCTTAGATTATATTTGGAATAATAGTCCAGGTTACTCCTCTCACAAAAGGTTGGTATGTCCTGCCCTGTGTATTATAGCTGTTCTTTCTAATATCCTAGTTTGAACCCTCCTATTTCTCCCTCCATTCTCCCAACTAACTAAATGAGTAAATTGAGTAATTCTGTATTTCTGCCTGTGGGAAGTTTCTTGGCTTCTCCCTTGGATTTCTTTCTATTCTGCTTCTCTCACTCCCTGTGCCTAACCTGTGCTGCCCATTTCCACACCCCTTCTTGGGCATTTTTCATGATCAAAGTGAAAAACGGTCACAATTGATAAACAGGATGGCGTATCCGTGGATGTGCAATCTTTAATGCCATGCAGCCTTTTCTGAGGAAAATAATGTCATTTCTTATGACTCAATTATTTGCTCTCATTTGGTTATCATTTGGTTAAGCTGGTCAAGATAAAGCTGTGGAAATAAAAATCATATTACATTTAAATTTGCTGTTGCTATCTTAGTTGTTATCGTGGCGGTTTGATTCTCAGACAGACTTAAATCTGTTAGTTAAAATAGGAAACTGTTACACATCCCTTTCAGAGCCAATAAAATGAAAAGATCTGATAAATGGTTAGAGTAAGGGTCGATGGATTGCAGTACAGCCCAAAAGTACTGGCTGACATAATAAATCAAGACAAAAACACAATTATATTTTGTACACTTGTACTACTCATGACATAATACATTTTGAGAGACTACCATTTGATAAAAAAAGAGAATCATGAATAATGTAATACTGTGTACTTTGGAAACTGAAATTATGGGAATCTGCAAGAATTAGCATTTTTGAGAGGATCTAGCGGTCAAAATAGTCCATCAATCTCATTCCTGGCCCACACATTTAAAATGCAATAAGAGCAAATTAAGTTACCCTCTAACCTGCTATGGGTGGTGCATGGAAGTAAGATTTCTCATCACCAATTTCAACTAAATAATCCTAACGGCAATAAAAACAATTTGTCATGGTCAAGTGTTCCAAATGCTTTGAGCAACAATTTAATACAGCTGGTTTGCCCTGTTTACATGAGCATTTGGAATCTCTCATCAAATCACAAACTGAAAACGGTTGTGAGATTGGAATGCGAAGAGGGCTGTATTCTGATGTAGACAACCATTGTGAAAACCACCTCCTGAGGTATTGTACACTATACTCAATGTAGATTGACGAGAGAGCTAATCAAGACAGAATCTCTTGCGGCAGTGTTTTCTGCACCCATTCTCGGAGATTGTGCAAACCTTGGATGTGGTACAAAACTGAAACCTGTATGTGCATGTGCATCTCAAGCAGGGATTTCTTGGAAACTACTCCTACGTCTAAACAGGCTGAGGCGGTTGTGAGTGCGTTGTGCCCTTTGTGTAAATAGATTCATTTTTTAAATCTAGATACAATCTAGTTTTCAAATGGTTGAATGTAAACATTGACATTGTGCTTTTTTACACAGAAAATATAATTTTTTACATTGAACAATTTAAATGGATACACTGTTGAAAATTGCTGCACAGTTGAAGTACAGTTGTGTTCATCCGTTAAAGGTAGACCAATATTGTAAACCGCTAGGCATTATGGATGGGTATTGGCAGGGACCTCATGATATGATATTACAATGATTTTTGAGCCATTTTTGCCAATACGATATGTATTGGAATACTGTAAATATTGTGATACGATATTGTGATTTCTTTGTTCTAGTTTAACATATGGGTATAACGTTGGGGTTTGGGTTCTACAAGCCCATCTGTGTTTTTTATATGAAAGTGGCTGAAAAGAACAGAACAGAACATAGTTGATGCAAATCTACTATAGGCAAATACACTATAGGACCCTCTGTATGATGGTACCATTTCTATTTTCCCACTAATATTACATTGATATTATTGACTTGGGTCAACCTGAAGATACAAGTATTGCAGAAGCAAAGAATCCTGATACTCTATAAGTCTTATTTTTTTCCCACCGCCCCTACTATGCATCACACCTAGCATCACCATGTTTGTAACCCATCGTCCCATCCCGTTTCTCCTCCTGACGATGCTTGCAGCCATTCCAACACGCCCACTGGAAACAATTATAACTGTAGCAGATATAATTATTACAAGTCATTGGAAATGTTCACAATGTAAAGTGAAGAGGTAGCTAAATTGTTGAATTTGGTACTTTGTTCGTTTGTAGTTTGTTGACGTTGCTAATGTTTTATCGTAAAGTCATATTTATTCCTTTTCTGTTCTGTGTGTGGGAACTAGAAGACACAATAAGCTTGAAATGTCACCCAAATCTTAGAACAAAAAGCCATGTTACAATCGATTACACAAATGGTCAATGTGCAGGTTAGATGCCTGACCCAGAAACATGACCCCGTGGCAGGTTTACGGGCGAGCAGGGACAACAGACTCCACTACTTTCTTCCTCAATGTAAGGGTCGGTAATTTATATTAGGAGTCACAGTGAACTGTAGTTCACATGCCATTTCCAACCCTGCTTTGTGTGGTAATCTAACAACGTACAACTTCTTGAGGGGAGGTCTTCTCAGTGTGTACAGACGGGATGATACCATCCATAGGAAAAAGTATATTTCAAAACGTAACTACCAGCTGAAACATATCAAATCTCCTGCCGTTATTGTCCTAGCAAGTGTTGTGTGGTCGTCGCTCAAGGCCTACATAACACATGAAGCACAAAATGTGTATAACCATGCCAGAAAACCTTTTAGCTACGTTAGCTAGTTTGATAGTTGTGCTGGTAACCTTTTTAGGTTGCGTTGGTGCTCGCCATCTAGGAAAAGCATTTAAAAAAAAAAATGTATTCCAATCATGTAACACTTTGCATTAAGGAAGAGGCTTCTTGGCTTCCACCGCTTTAGTGTATTTTACAGTGTTATCCATTTCCGTGTTTCCAAGTCCATTGCTGTTTATTTGTACTTGGCTTGTCAATTAAAAAGGGGTAGGACAAACTGGCAGGCCGGATACCCTGTCACTACCACATGTGATGCCTCCTGCCCGATCTGCACTGCACGTGTGCAGTGGCTTGGGTGAACAAACAAAACGCAAACATGCGCACAAAATGTGATTTAGATTTTCGGTTGATTAGCAACCTCAACGTGAAGCTTTATCCTGCTAAAGGTCACTTTTGTGATAAATAAATAAAACATTTCATATAAATATATCCGCTTGTTGCTTAGTAATTGGTTATTTGTTATGTTGTTATGTTGTTATTTCTTAAAGCAGTTAAAACACACAAACAACATGGCTACTAAATCACATTGGTGTAAGCTGAATGACAGAATGTGCGCATGTGCAAGGTTCTGCACATGTGCAGTATGGATCAGGCAGAAGGTATGGATCGGGTAGTGACACCCAAATACAATTCATAAGATAATGTGTGGCAGGAGGGTCTGAGAGTGGTTGAGGCTCAAACATGGGTTGATGTATACCTTTTGGTAGCAGTTGGTCAATTTCTGGCTTCTGAGTTGGAGTCTCATTTAGACAGTTTTGCAATAGTAATTATTGAAAGTCATTTTGAAAAATAACATTTTGGATACAAATGCAGAATTACAATTAAATAACGTGTTTAACAAAGCAAACTTTGCTGGGTGGTATTATTTTGGATAGATTTAGGCTTATCTTCATTCTGGAAATCTTCAAATACAATCACAAAATTGCTATTTTTGGAAACTTTGCCACTAATCCTAAATTCAAATTAAATATTATACTGAAGCAATTACAAATCTTCAATCTTTTTAATGTTTTTAAATATTTACTGGTAACTTTACTGTTAGTAGGTTGAAAAACATTTCGTAAATTTGTGTAAATCATGATACTTGATAAAGTCAAGTTATGAAGATGAGTGAAATGCATTGACTATGAATTGGCATACAGTACATTTTGTTATCTAATGCAAAATAATCTCTCTGCTGCATTAATACATTTTTTTATCAAACACTGAAAATAAAAAAAATTATATGTAGATTCAAGTTCATGCAGGTATTACAAGGCAGTCCAAAAATATTTACAAAATTCAGCCACTGAAACGTCTAATGAAATGTGTCCTTTGACCTTGTCAGTTCTTACACCCTCCCAGTTAAATACATTTTGGCTGGAATAATGGTAATATATGTGTGCCATAAAGTGTGTTTTATATTGTCCTTTCCTTTCGTTTCCCTGTGTCTCAGAAGCGGCGAGAGTCGCGAGCGAGCGTACGATCACAGTACGTACGGACACCACGACCGCGCTGGCAGCGGCAGCTTTGAGCGCCAGCGGCACTACGAAGCGGACTATTATCGCGACGCCAGGGAAAGAACTCTGGGCACAAGTGGTGCAAGTGGATCCATAACCCCGAGTGGAAGCGGTGCCTCTGCCTCAGCGGGCGGCGGCGGCGGCGGCGGTGGCGGCGGTGGCGGTGCTATCGTTAGCTGTGTTGCCAGTAGTAGCGGCGGGGCTGGCGGAGCAGCGGGCGCCGCGGTCGGTAGCGGGGGATCTACATCGAGCGTCATTGGCTTCTACCGCGCTCACAGTCGGAGCCCCTGCCGCTTTGAAACGCCCGAGCCGCGCTACGAGTCCAGTCGCGCCCGGGAGTCGTTTACGCTGGCCAGCGTGGTCCACCGGGACCTGTACCGAGACGACAGGGGGCGCCACGGCGAGCGCACGTACCGCCAGAGCCGCAGCAGGTCCCGCTCCACGCATTCCCGGAACCCGTCTCCCCAGAGGCTGGCGGGCCAGACGGCCGGCCCGGCAGGGCAGACCGCGGGCTCGCGGAGTCGCTCGTCCAGTTCCGACTCCCTGAGCAGCACCAGCAGCAGCACCAGTGGCAGGTGAGAGCCAACTCAAAACGTTTGTTAGCATTAGATGTCCTGCTGGCACCATGTGTCATATTCCAATGTTATAATTACACAGCGTAATATGTCCCATTTACAATATCAACTTCATTCTTCTTAATTGTTTATTCTTTTGAAATGAGATATCATTTGGTTAACGTCCTGATTCAATTGGATTATGCACTGCATCTTAATGTATACCATATTCTACACAAATAATAGCAGTTTGATTAAAACAATTGATTACCCCAGGTTCATTTAAATGTCAAATAGATCAAAATCGTGAACAAATTCTTTCAATGTGATTCATATGTCCAGTTGACCATTCAAGTTAACCTCATAAATAATTGTATTTCAATTTCTCTCTGTACTGACTAGCATGGCTGTTGTGTTTATCTGCTATGTGTATACCAGTCTGCTTGGTGGCTGGTGAATGCTGTTTGTCCAATCAAATCATCTTCACAAATTGAATAAAGTGAACCAAACTTCAGTGCACTACAAACCGATGTATGGTTGCAAAGCTGTCCCATCATCCATTGCGATATGCACTATTGCAAAGTGAGCTATATATGTTTTATTTTTGATTGTGTCTTGAATAAGTGAGAATAATGTGATGACAAGAAAAGGCATTGTTTCCTGTCTAGATGCCATCATCAACGTGTGATAGACTGCTATGTGGAAGATATGGGCCTGAGAGACTGCATGGAATGTGGCTACAGATGGGGTGTGGTTGCACCTGGTGTAGTAGAAGAGATGATCAATGTTTCAGTTATCAAATAATACAAATTGTATTCATTTGGTATAAAAACAGTTATATATTAATCACACTTAAAAAAAATCACAAATCTAGCATATAATGAGTGAATTACATTTTCTCCCTGAGATCTGCTTCAGAAATTGTCGCCAGTTTTACTTTAGTATTTTTGTTGTGTCTAGTGACACATGTGGTGTGGTAAGGTAGTGCAGCAAAGGACATTTCAAGGGACTGGTGTATTTTCTCACTGCCTACCTCTGTTTGGGGGTAATGGCTCCCCCCTTCCCCCTCCTCCTCCGAGATCCAGTTGGAACTGGAAATTGCTGGCCACTGCTGGCTCCCTGCCCACCCCCATAGGCCAGGTTTTGTCAGCAGCACTTCCGGGAGTGTCTGACGAGAGGAGAGGAGAGGAGTAGAGGGGAGAAGAAAACAAAACGGCAGAGTGCCTTGAAAAGCGAGCAGGGCCAGAGAATTGACGGGGTTCTGTGTTAAAATGGATGCACACACGAGCCCGTACTGAATTTCCCGCTGATGATTATAAAGCCCTCAAATAATACTGTTCAAATTAGCTTAGTATGAGATAATTATACAATGTTGTTATAAATATACAAGGTTATATACATTTCTGTCTATAGATATATTAAAATATAGATAGATATATTTAAATCTATAGATGGATATATTATCTCAAATCTCTTTTTTTCCCTAGGTATCTCAAATAATCAAAAAAGAAATTGTGGATCCACACCATGAATGCTTTTTCTCACCTGATTGTGAATCTTTTTTTCTCAAATGGTCTTGGCTTTCATGATGCTGTTTTTGTGTTTTCTGTGCCAACATATTGAACAGTCAATTGAAACACAAAAACACTACACCTCTAGACAGTACTCATCTCTTAGTCAATGTTGTCTGTGTTTCCAGTGATTCTAGCACCAGCTCCAGTGACGACTCCCCTGCACGCTCTGTGCAGTCTGCTGCAGTTCCCGCCCCTTCAGCACTCGCTCTATCCTCACTCGACAAGGATGAACCTCGGAAAAGCTTCGGCATCAAGGTCCAAAATCTTCCTGTGCGCTCCACAGGTCAGGTTACACTCTCTGTCCGGGCAAGAAGTGCTGCAGGAGTGCTTGCAGATCAATTAATCTGCTGACACTTATATGTGATGCATTGTTATAAATCGGTCACTTTTTCTTATAGTTATTGTATTTGTTTTTCACAGATACGAGTCTAAAGGATGGTCTGTTTCATGAATTTAAGAAGCATGGGAAGGTTACCTCCGTACAGATCCATGGGGCATCTGAGGAGCGCTACGGACTTGTGTTTTTCCGCCAACAAGAAGACCAGGAGAAGGCCCAGGTGGCGTCGAAAGGGAAGCTGTTTTTTGGAATGCAGATTGAGGTCATAGCCTGGAACGGCCCTGGTAAGTCATGGCTGCGTTTCGATGATGCTTCATGAAAAGATGGCTCATTGGAGAACTAGATGAAGTTCATAATGAAGCTATTTTATTTCCAGAGACGGAGAGCGAGAATGAATTCCGTCCATTGGATGAGAGGATAGATGAGTTCCACCCAAAAGCCACTCGGACATTATTCATTGGGAATCTGGAGAAGACGACCAGCTACCATGATCTGCTCAACATTTTTCAACGCTTTGGAGAAATTGTTGTATGTTGGTGACACTATTTGTTTTGCAACATTTATCATTTATAAAAATGTTTCATTTAAATCTTTTGGGGTTCACGGTGGAGTATAGTAAATGTCCTGATTCCTTTTTTTCTGAAGGATATTGACATCAAGAAGGTGAATGGAGCCCCCCAGTATGCTTTTCTACAGTACTGCGACATTGCTAGTGTCTGTAAGGCCATAAAGAAAATGGATGGGGAGTACCTTGGCAGCAATCGGCTAAAGGTAAACATCTTGTCCGTTTTCCATTACAATTATATATTTGCTTTTAATTTACAAGTAATTCATTGGGCAAATAAAATTTACAATCTGTCTTTCAATGTCAATTTTAGCTGGGCTTTGGAAAGAGTATGCCTACGACTTGTGTTTGGCTGGATGGATTGGCATCAAACACCACAGAACAGTTTCTTACGCGTCATTTCTGCCGCTATGGGCATGTTGCCAAGGTAAAGGTCTTTGCGTTAACTTTATTTCACCATTTTGACATTGCCTCTCCTCAGGTACCATGTAACCCTATTTCCTTCTTCTCTAGGTTGTATTCGACAGAATGAAAGGGATGGCCTTAATTCTGTACAACAACATTGAATATGCGCAGGCTGCTGTTAAAGAGGCCAAGGGATGGAAGATAGGGGGCAATAAGATCAAGGTGAGTTTAACCATGTCTGATTTCTGTGAGATTATGCTACTACTAAAACATTGTTCATATTCCAAAAGAGACGAAAATAATTCAAATGTACATATTATATATATACCTATGGATATGCTGATTTTCTTTTTTATATTTTCAGGTGGACTTTGCCAATCAGGAAAGTCAGATGGCATTTTATCGTTCAATGCAGGCATCTGGCCAGGACATCAGGGATTTCTATGACCTCTTAACTGATCGAAGGTTTGCAGGCTTTTTATTTTACCACCTCTCAATCTACCTTGATAATGTATAATTGTTTCTGAAATAGTAATTCATCTTTAATTTTGGCTTTTTTTATTCTAGGGATGAGCGACGAACTCAATATGAGTTTTCGGCAGAGCGAACATATTATGACAACGTACGACCTTCAGCAACGTATAGCGAAGATCCAAGACGCAAATACCCTACCCGAAGTCGGGAGTTCTATGGTGAATGGGATCCATATCAAGGAGACTACTACGATCCACAATACTTTGAAGACCCGCGAGAATATAGAGAGTACAGAGCAGACCCATACGAGCAGGACATCCGCAAATACAGCTACTTGCAACGGGAACGTGAAAGGGAGAGGGAGCGTTTTGAGACAGACCGCGGACGTGACCATGGTAGAAGGACTATTGAACGCAGTCAAAGCCCTGCTCATATTCCTTCCCACCGCCCCGCCAGCCCAACAGCATCACCTTCCCTTTCAGAGAGGATACAGAGTGACTCTGACCGCAGGCTGTGCTGTAGGTCGTCTGAAAGGAGTGGAAGCTGTAGTTCAGTCTCCCCACCCAGATTTGAGAAACCGGACAAGACACATGCTGAACGATATAACAAGCTTGATAAGCTTGATAAAGATCGTCCTTTTGACGTTGAACGAGGAAATGTCAGCGACAAGGAGAAACGGGTAGGACGAAAAGACAAAATTGATAAACAAATGCTTAAGAAGCTCAAAGCTTCTTCACCTAATTCCCAAGAGATTGAACCTGAAGTTGAAAGAGATGTTTGCCCCGTGGCAGCATTTCAAAGTAAAAGTATAAAGACCCAAAAGGAAGGCTCTGGGAAGGTAAAGGTGGATATTTTGCCATGTGTTGTACAATTAACCCGAGTCAAAGAAAAAGAAAGTAAAGAAGGTAAAATAATTGGCCATATTGCCCCAGAGAAAAGACGACCAAAGGGGGAAAACGACAGTCATCCGTTGGCATCTCCTTCAGAAGAACAGAGAAGTCCTCTATGTACCACAGATTCCTCAAAAGGGGATATCACCAAGCTTGGAAAAGTAGAAAAAAAGAATTTGTCTAGCCTGGTAGATGTTGGTGACAAAGATGCTAAATTAAAGACAAAGAAACATGGTAAATCTGAAGCAGGATTTGATGTCATATCTGTAGATATTGACCGTTTAGCGGCTAGGAAAAGGCGTTTTGAAGACTCAGTTGGGAAACCCAACAGACAAAAAAGACATGCTGAGAAGGAAGATGGCAGACAAGAACTTTGTCTAGTAGGAGACGGTTCTCAGGAGCTGATTGATGAGAAGAGCCTTGTCTTAAAAAGGATCCATAAAAGGGAGCACAGCAAAGACAACTGTGACAGAGTAGTTTCTGTTTACAGTCCAAAAGATAGAAAAGACTCAGAAACTAACTCCATTGGCCTAACCCTTGAGCTGCAGTCACGGCTAGGAAGCCTTAATGAATATTCCATAGATTCATTGGAAACGTCATATGTTAAAATGGAATGTGGATTATCCAAAGGCCAAAATAGCTCAATTTTAACAAAGTTGTTTGATGATAGCAATTCTGATGCAGAATTCAAAGAACAAAAACCGGGTTTATTAGAAACTGCTGATAGCATAGCGCAGTACAAAGAAACTACTGAATGCAACAAAGACCTTGTTTCACACTTTGAACAGATGAAAAGGTGCAAAAAGCAAACCGAATCGAGTAGCTGGCTTGGCCAAAAGGTTGTTAAGCCTGATACATTTGCAAAATCTGAAAGTCCACAATGTAATGAGGCTTATGATTTTGAAAAGGATTGTATGCCGTGTGATCCAAGAAAATCTGATCAGAGTGATGGCAGTGTAACATCTTCAAAACGCAAGAAATTGGAGCAATCTGACACTGAGGTCATCTCACCAGAAAGTGAACAAAACATCTGCAGCCCTCCACATTTGCATGAGGCTGTACAACAGAGTATTACATCATTAAGTGCAAGTCAGATTTCCACAATTGAAGCAGGCGGTGCCCAGATTTCCTTATCGTTCATAAAAAAAGAGCAAAGGACTTCTCCAATAGCAGATGAGAAAATATTCCCACACATTGAATCATTAAAGTACAACTTGGACCTGACAACCAGAGATTTTCAGTCTACAGAGACTGAGTTCTCCAAGCTTAAATCAGCACTGCTTGGGTGTGATAAGGAATTACTGCATCGCTGGGAGCGAAACATCAAATCAGAGTCGGTGAAGATGGAAATGACCAGTCCAAGCAGCATTGTAAAACATGAAACAATACATACGAATCTTGCAGAAGTACAGTCTGATTCTGATGAGTATAGTGAGAACAAAAATGACCTTCCTAGCACCAACACCTCTCTGTCTTATATCATCAGAGAACGTGAGGATAAGTGTCCTGACCTTAAGCTCTCAGGCTCTTTGGAAAAGAACAAGTTTTATTCGTTTGCTTTAGATAAGACCATTACTCCGGATACAAAAGCACTCCTTGAACGAGCTAAGACCCTGTACTCATCCCGGGAGGAGAATTGGTCTTTTCTTCCCACTTGCTTCCCAAGCACTGACAGTTGCTCAGACAAGGAGAAGGTTGAGCTAGCACCACGACCCATTCCTTCTTGGTACATGAAAAAGAAAAAGATTCGTACCAATTCAGAAGGAAAACTGTGTGACAAAAAGAACGAACTGAAGCCACAAGAACAGGAGAGAAAAGAACTATTTGCCTCGCGTTTTCTCCATAGCTCAATCTTTGAACAGGATTCACTGCGTTTGCAACGCCTTGAGCGCAAAGATCAGGATATACAGACTGGAGCCAGTAAACCTCTTGCTAAGCTCAGTACTACTGAGTTACAACCTGTTTCTGGAAGTGGTAACATCCCTCAAGAGCCTAAAGTGCTTTTTCATAGTCGATTTTTGGAGCTACAGCAGCAAAAAGACAAGGATCACCCTGCACATGATGCTGAAAATGTTGCAATTGAGAT
Organism: Lota lota; assembly: GCA_026745465.1. NCBI lineage: Eukaryota > Metazoa > Chordata > Actinopteri > Gadiformes > Lotidae > Lota > Lota lota. Next base: position 946,817 of record JACYXH010000298.1, on the reverse strand, counting down.
CAAAGCAGATTTGCCAAATGGCAGCAATGACTTGTATGTCAATGCATCAGATCAAGTGCATAAAATGAATACACAGTCTGTCAATTCCATACTTATCTCTCCGTGTTCACCACAGATGCCGTCTCCCAGAATAACATCTCCTCCATTAATGAACGACAGTAAAGCCCCAGAAGAAGTAGAAGTAGAGCACGTTCTTGATTTATCCCCACCACAATCTCCTCCTTTGAAAGATGTTAAATCAGTTGTAACTAAACTACCTGAGACCTCTCCTTTGGCCCTTTCAGAGCCAGAATCTCAAGAGGAGGAAAAAGTTACATTAAGTAATATCAAACTGAAAATTATAAGCGGTGGAGAACAGAAGCCCCCAACATCTTTAGGTAGTTTTGACGGCGAAACTCCTGAATTCCGTCTTGCTGAAATGATAACTGAGCCCAAAACAGGAGATGAAGAATCGAAACAATGCAAGGAAGCGCCAAAATCTGAGACAGACAAATGTTTATCTTCTCAACCATTGGAAGATGACATTAAGCTGTTACCAAACCGTAAACAGCCTAAGAACAAAAGAGCAAGGGCTGCTGTGTCAGGGCTACGTTCTACGCGGCTTTCTCAGATTCCACTTAGTAAAAAACCTGTGACTCGAAAGAGTGAACGCATTGACAAGGAAAAACTCAAGAGGGCTTCATCTCCTCGGGAAATATCCAAGATAGCAGAGGGGAAAAACACCCCCAAGTCTCCAATTCAGGCCTCAGACTTGGAACAAAATCTTGATGCAAGTTTAGTTCATGGAAGAACACGTCGCAGAAATGTAAAATCTGTCTATGCCACGCTACATGAAGGAGAGCAAGCTGGAAAAGAAGTAGTTGAGCCATTGCGCTCCATGCGCAAGCGGGGTTCAGATAAAGAACAGGTACAGCAGGATTGTCCAAATCAATCTGTCAACACAAGGCGTGGCCGGCCTCCCAAGAGGGGAGGTAGACAAGGGGATGATGTATCACCAGTTAAGGAGGATCAGCCAAAAATGATGGAAGCGGATGTAGATCTTGGAGTTACCTCTACCTCATTGGAGATCCTGAAAACATCTGAGGTATGGTGTTCACCCTGTACACAGAAAGTGCAGCAACCTCAAGTAAAGAAAGCAAGTAAAATAGGTAGAGTTAATTTAGTAGCAGAGGAAACTGATTTGGCGAGCATTGAACTGTTGGAGCCCAAACTTGAAGTTGATTCTGTAATGTCAGGAAAATTGTCGGAAAAAGAGGAAACTCCAAAAAAGGATATTGATGTCCACACAACTTCTGAAGAGGAAATGAACAGAGTAGATGTCACACCTTCACAGATAAAACAACCTGAAAAAATTACTAAAATAAAAACGGCAAGACTTAAAAGAAATGCAAAACAGCTCACAGATGAGAAATCACACAACCTAAAAAATCTTGAGATACGTGTCAGCGTTGATGATGTGAAATGTTTACTTCATTCAGAGGAGAATGAGTCTGTATCCTTTGAAGCAACCACCATTACAAAAACCATACCAGGACTTGAAGATAACAAAGGAACTAAATCTGTGTCCCCCCAGAAAGAAACAAAGGAAAACAGTTCAGTGGAAATGGAGGAGGATTTATCAGAAACCGAAACGCCTATTGATCCATCTGCCAATCTTATAGCACGTCAAATGGAATTGGAGCAAGCTGTTGAAAATATTGCTAAGCTCGCTACAGGTCAACAGTCTCAACCATTTAAAGAACCACCTGCAGAGACACCACCACTGCCCCCTACTCCAGTGGAGCCACCGAATGAGCTTGAGGTGGAGAAGAGAGCTCTCCCTGCATGTGAAACAGAACTTGCTGCAGCCATCGATTCCATTACATCTGAAGACATATCTGCTGAGCCAGAAGGTTTCACAGCTCCTCCTAGATACACAGATCTTATTTCCACTGCTGAACCTGTAATTTCACCAACTACAAATGAGATCATAAAACCAGTAAAACGTATGGCGTTCAACAATATTCTAACCGCAGACCAAGCCGTTGCACACTTAACACCTAGCTCAAAGCCAGTCTTGTCAGAAGTTAAGGCAGGTCCATCAATCGTTGCAAGTCCTGAAGTCTCCACGTTACAGGCACCTGAAACGGTCAAGAAAACGGGCAAGGTCAAAACTAAGACTGTGAAAAAGTCCCGGAGTCGTAAAGGTGTGGCAATCAAAATAAATAAAACGTCTAAAGAGGTTACGGAAACGGAAGCATCCCGGAACAAGCTCCCAGAATCAATCCCAGAAGACCATCAGACCATCAACTCCAAGGCTGTTACAGCTGCATCAACCGCAGGTGCCTCAGTTGTTACTGCACTAGCAACTTGCAGACAAGATATCTCAAGTGCCATGAAGGTGGACACCCCTAAAGAGGCAGAGCAACCTGCAATGGAACAGCCTGTACCCCAAGAATCAGCATTTCACTTGGGCACCAACAAGGCATCTAGCAGTAGAAAATGTCTTCAAGCAGCAAAGCCACCAAGCTTAACTATTGCCCCCTCTCCAGCACCCCCAATACCCATTTCCCAATTTAATGTACCTCAGTTGCGCCATGGGAAATCCGTCACCCCAGACTGGTTGCCTAAATCTGAGGGAAGTAAAATGCTTGGCACTCATTCACCTCATGTTACTGTGGTAACTCTCTCTGAACAAGCAGTAACTGCCCTTGCAGGCCCGCAAGGAAATCCAGCACTACCTCCTGACACCAAGGCATCAGATATAGATCCAAGTTCAAGCACGTTAAGAAAAATCCTAATGGAACCCAAATATGTTTCTGCATTAAAAAACAAGGATATACCAAACACCTCAGTGACGTCTGTACTATCAGAGCCTTCTCCAAAAGTGGAGAAAGAAAATCCTCTTGAAACAGTGGATTCAAGGCATGTACACTCTGAAGAAATACAAAGTTTATCGCCCCAGCCCCCATACCCCAAACCATCTCCCCTTACAGAGTCGCGTCAAAACTACGGAGAGAAGATCCAGCATACCGTCATTTCATCTCCCTCTACTTCAGTTATCAGTCGAATACCAATTCCATATGACTCTGACGACACTCCTCGTATTTCCCTAAGCAACCGTAACACTGGCCAATCACTTCCTAAGCAAAAGTTTAGGACAAACACAAATGAGAACAGTCGCTATCATGTAGTAGATACAATGAACAATGTCTCCAGAGGTCGATCTGTTGTAGAGAACACTCCTTACAGTACAGCTGCCAGCCATGGCCTAAGAGTCAATACATCAGAAGGTGTTGTTGTGTTAAGCTATTCGGGTCAGAAAACTGAAGGACCCCAAAGGATGAGAGCTAAAATTAGTCAGATTCCTCAAGCTAGTGCTGGGGACATAGAGTTTCAGCAATCGGTCTCCAAATCTCATATTAAGCAAGAACCAATCCCCCCATCATCTCAACCATCAACCCCAAAAGGGCCACTGACCCCTACAATTTATGGAGACACTAGAGGGCTTTTAAGTGGCCAATCATACAACTCCCAACCTGTTATTGCTAGTACCAAGCAAGAAAATCAAAGGCCGGAAAAATATGAAGTCCCATATCCCACAGTGTCCCAGGGGGGTGTAGTGAAGATGTTTCAACAATCGGGCGCTAGTTCTCAAGTTTTGATGTATAGCCAAGCAGTGATACAGTCACATGGACACACTCATGGAAACAGAGGATCAGGAACAGAATCTGCACCAAAAAAGATAGACATGAGCAGGCCAACACCGCATTCTAACCTCAGTCCACGCATGAGCCCACATCGAACATCGCTCTCTAGCACTTGCAGGAGTCCGGGGTCTGGCATCACAACTGATCGCCCAGCTTCCCTAATGAAGCAGGAGCCACAGTCTCCACGCTCAATAGTTAATTCTCCTTCACCCTTTGTTAAAGCCTGTCCTCCTAGCAGTTCTCCCATTGGTACCTCCCCGGCCCTGGGTCCTGGCTTATCCCCCTTGTCACCATATTCTGGCATTCATCATACACACACAGAACAGTCGTCTGTTATAATGCCGCCTCACAATGTGACTAATTCAATGGCAAACGAGGTTAGGCTGAATACACAACCAATTTCTGCCATTAACTATGGAAGGCGATCAGATTCCTTGCCTTCATCACGATCCCTGCCACCACATCACTCAAGTACACCTAAGTCCAGCGTCATTCGAGACATAGTGCTGCAGTCCCACCTGGGTCAGCAGGGAGTGGTGTCAGGTGGCGTCAACAGCAGTGGGACTGAAGAAGATCCAAGGCACTTTAACCAAGTGCTTCCAAGGCCTTCTGTGCCCCAGATTCAACCAGATGTAATAATGCTGAAGAATGACCAAAGGAGCATACGCTTGGATCAGTACAGAGACATGCACCAACGCATTCTCTTGCACCAGGAGCTAGGAGAGCAGGCAGCTGTGGATGCAAGACAGGCACGCCCTTCAGAGGCAAGCACAATCTCACCAAGCAGCCTTTCTGCGCCACCCATCCATTCTTTTATGGGAAACAACACAACATCAACCATAAAGGAATCTCCCAAAGGACTAGAAGGCAAAAATGTGCACCCATCACACACTGAGAGTAGGATCATGGGAGTTCATGTATCCCGTCCTGTGATGGGGTCCTCTCACCCCCAAGGAGTTCAACGAATGCATCCAGGGGCCACGAGCTCCTTCCCCGTCTACAGGGACATGTTGGGCTTCCCTTCCCAGTTTCCTAGACGTCCTTCTTTGGGAATGAATCGGGCTAATCAAGGAATTATATCATCACAGGTTAGTTAATATCTTATATCTGCTTTTCTCCTGCTTAATCAATTGAATCAATGTTTTAAATGAATATATAATTACCGTTCAATTTATGTCTTATCAACTAGGTCCATTCAGAAAATGAGCTAGGACTCCAGGGAAAAGTATCTCTTTCTGTCATTGCTGGCTCCCTTGGGGGCATGGACTCCAATTCAGAGGGTTCACACCTTCGCCATGGCACCTCTGTGGACCTCTCACATGCGTCCCGAATGCAAAGAGATGCCGTCTCTCCTTCTTATCAATCTCCAATGGCTTTACCCGCGGTGATTCCCCACAAGGCAGACTCATCTCTCCAGGGCCCTCCAGCCTTCCTACCAACCCCTCCACCTACTGGGGTCTCCATAGGAGCCCAACACCTACATCCGGATGGAAAGCTGGAGCATTCTGGTCATTGCTCTACTGACATGGTGCAACTTCTAAAGGTAGGACAAAGGAAACATTACAGCAGCATCTTGCCCAATTGTTTCTGCTTGGGGACTATGATTATCCTCCGTTTTCAATGTATTCAGCTGCAAAAGGTTTTGGGACAGCCATCTTTTAATGGAAAGAACAGAAAATACTGATACCTACACTTTATTTGTGCAGAAATATCCCATTGTGTGGCAAGGCCTGCTGGCCCTGAAGAACGATCAGGCTGCTGTCCAGCTCCATTTTGTTTCTGGTAACGAGGTGCTGGCTCAGTGCTCCCTGCCCCCACCAGAGGGGGGCTCTCTCCTACGTATTGTCCAGAGGATGAGGCTCGAGGCCTCCCAGCTTGACAGCGTGGCCCGCAGAATGACTGTGAGTGACCAGATGGCTAAATACCATGATAAAAGAATACAGTAAAAACATTACATTTTCTGATTTGGGCTGAATTGAATGAATGATGAATGCGAAATAATACACATTGTGATTGTACCTCTCATTCACTCTAGCGTTTTTTTTTCGGTTAGGAAAAAAGGATCTTCTTTTCGTTTCTTTTCTCTTTACAATCTGGACACCTTTCAGTGCCAATTATTAACTGGTTTGTTTCATTTGAGTACCTTATAATCAGCAGCATCGGCCAAAGCTTGATGAACATTATTGGTTAATATGGATGTGTGCATTCTGACGTAGACATATACCGTCCACTTTGGGTTTTAGGGGAGGAGCTTGCCAGGCATTTTTGCATTGGGTCATGTTTATAATGTATTCTGATGGTACTTCCCCTCAAAATGTACAAAAAGTAAAAGAATCCTGTTTATGTTAATAACGGTATATTTCAGTGAATGTATCCTGAGTGTGTTGCTGTGTTTGGACTCTTTGCCAGGTGGAGAATGACTACTGTTTGCTGCTGGCTCTGCCCTGTGGACGAGACCAGGAAGATGTCCTGAGTCAAACCCAGGCCCTGAAGACGGGCTTCATCACCTACCTGCAGGCCAAACAGGCTGCTGGCATCATCAATGTCCCAAACCCTGGCTCCAATCAGGTCGGTGTTGTTTTTCTAGATAATACACACAATTCAAAACACAAACAAGCTTTTTTTTAGCTAGTCCCCGCACACTATCATTATTATATATATTTTTTAAGTATTCTGGCAGACACTTTTCTCCATCTAGGGGCGTGGCACTGTTCAGGCTTTCAGTATCTCCACGCGCTCCAATCAGATTCGTGAGCATGTAGCCAGAACATTTGAATGACTATTCGATAACCTCAAACTGCCAGTAATGACCTATAAAGGGCAGTTTGAGTTCATATTTACATCTTATCCTACATTTTTTTAACCTGTATGTAAGTGGACATTTTGGACCTGGATCAATTCATAGCAATTCTATGTTACTCACTACATCACTTTTCATCTAAAATAAGGTTTGACTTTACTGCACAAAAACCAGTTTGCATACCCTTGCTTTAATGAATGAGATCAGAAAGTTGTTACTTGAGTGTACAACATTTTAACCATGTGAACCAAATGAGTTATGGAGCAGTCCTTCCGGCTGTGTTGCCTCTGTCTGTCTGCAGCACCATGTTGCCATAAAGCTTTGCGGTGATCCCGTTCTAACCCTTCCTCTGTGTCTCCAGCCAGCCTTTGTAGTCCAGATCTTTCCACCGTGCGAGTTCTCTGAAGTCCACCTGTCGCACCTGGCCCCCGACCTCCTCAACAGTATCTCCAGCATCTCTCCCCACCTCATGATTGTCATCGCGTCGGTGTAAACGCATCTACATCGTCTTTTTATGTCCTGAAACCAAGCCAACACCAGCCTCTTTAGACTCATTCAGTTTTTTAAATACTGGAAATACTTATTTTTGTCATGGATTCAACTTTGTATTATTCTTATTATTTAAGCATGCACTTGCCTTTTTTTTCTCTTCTTTTTTTGCTTCACCAAGTCCTTAAATCACCCATCCCCAATCCCTGCCTTTTTTGGAGACACGTTGCATTGAGATTAACTAAAATGTTTGCCATCTTTGAGGAACGTGTAGAATTCAAATGGGATGAAGCAACGGAAGGAGACCTAAAGGGATGTTTTTACTTTCATAAAAGTGGGATATTTCTTTCTTTTTTTATAGAGAAGCCAATCTGATCAGGGATTGCACTATGAGAAAAGACACTTGTAAACTTGTACAGATTTGTGTGATAAATTAACAATCCACTGGTCAACATTGCTTGAGCTAAAATAGGGGATCACGTTCCAGGAAGCTGACTGAGTTTTGACCGCCTGATCAATCAAGTAATCTATCGATCCACATATCAACATATCTACTGCTTGTGTTATTTTTGCCTGCCAAATTCCAACTGTCTATCCTCAAATGAGTTCTTTTCCCAGGAAATACCACTAGGTCTCAACATATTCTAGGTTTACACGCAATGCCTCAACTGGGAACTTTATGAATAATATGTTTTATTTTGTTGTTTTTTAAGCTGGAAGATATTGGGCTATTGGGAAATTGTAAATATTCTGAATATTTAAAGACTGCAGAGATGTTTGGAGAGACCAAGTGGATTATTTTTGACAGATTGTTGTTGTTTTGTTTGTTCTTTTTCGGGCAGGGCAGGATGTGAATCCCAACTAGAACCAGAAGTGATATTCAGAAATATTTTTAAATTGACTGTGCCAAAATATCTTTTTTCAATTGTTATCACAATCGCAATGGATTGATTAAACCTACTATTTTCATATGCGACTTTGTATTTGCCACTTAGATCGTAGAACAACTCCTACTCTGTCCTAATCCCAATTTCTCACAGGCCTACATGAAGTTACAAGGCTTTTTTCTTGTTTGTTTTATTTCCGTACAAGCAGTTTAGGAGTTTGAATCCAACCATTTTTGCTTCTTGTTGCAGTTGTGGTTAATGTACTGCCTTTTTTTCTTTATTTTTCCTGTTGTCCTCTACTGCCCTCTGCTGTTTTGTGTAAACCTCATCCTTTTAGATACGACCAACAGCATGACATATTTTGAATTCATACATAATGTAGTAAAAAAGAAAAAAGAAACTTAAAGGAAAAGAATGTGATTTTTACTAAAATGATGTATCAAATAACTTTCCATATTCCCCTTCTAAATATTGTGTTCATAAGTGAAACTGTAGATACCCATTTCCTCATCTTTGCTGTCATAATCCAGATCCCCAACCCTTACATTGTCTCTTTTCAGGGTCCTCATTTTTGTTTTGTGCAACAAAACGAAGCCACCTGGAGGAGAGAATAAGCTAGGTGCGATGCTGGAAGTAAACCATGCTTTACATTATTTTGTAAATATTTGTATGACTTCAGGCTTGAAGTTTCTCAACGGTTTTGTTGAAGGCACTTATATTTTATTTATTTAATTTTTATACGCAATTAATGAAAATAGACTAAAATGTAATTGAATTTAAAACGTTGTCTTTTGATCATTCTTCATTTTGGGTGTATTTTGCTGTTCCTCCATGAGGACAATTACAATGTAAAATAAATGTTTGTTTAACATACTTCTGCAGATCATTAAATGGTCCGTCAATCTGATCTTTTGTGTATTTGTGATCTTCCGGTTTGCTTTTTGAATGGAAATTGTAAAGTATCATCGTATTTTGAAAAGATACACAAAACATGTCAAAACTTGAACATTGGGTTGCTTGCTTGTTTTAGAGAAATGCTTATTACTTATTTGGCTCTGGCTCTATTCAATCATGTGATCTGAACTTCCATTGGGAGGCAAAGCTTTTGTATTCAAATAAACACACAGGGAAGAGAAAACACAACCTGTGGCCCTGAGCCATTCCTCTCAGTCCTGTCATCTCCTCTCTTCTCTCATCTCTCCTTTCCTCTCTCCTCTCGAGAGTCCTAGACTAACAACAAACAGCTGCCAATAAGAATACAAATAACCTAGGACTCTCCTCTCGCTCCTGTCATCTCCCTTTTCTCTCCGCTGGTTCTTGTCATCTCCTCTCCTTTCCTCTCACCTCGTTACTGTCAGCTCCTCTCGTTTATGTCCCCTCCTTTCCTCTCCTCTCGCTCTTGTTGTCTCCTCTCCTTTCCTCTCCTCTCACTACTTTCATTCCACCAGAAGAGTGGGAGTGAAGGCAGGCAGAACAAGTGAAACTTGCAAGTTTTATAGCAGCATGACAGGCCAACACTCTGAGGAATGTTAATTGACACTATTCACAGCATGAGAAGAAGCAGGTTGAGGTGAAAGAAGGGTGGAGGTTCCATGGACAAACTTTCTCTTGCAACTCTCCATTATCGCCATGTCTGCTTATTTCACACACACACACACACACACACACACACACACACACACACACACACACACACACACACACACACACACACACACACACACACACACACACACACACACACACACACACACACACACACATTTAACCATTATGCAAAGCTAATAGTGCCGCATGTATTTTCATCTTCATATGGTTGCGCAAATCCTTAAATTCCATTCTCAAAATTCACTCACAATTTTAGATGGAAATGTTGGGTTCATGTTTTCTGCTATTTGTTTCTCTTTTTGGCAGCGATGTTATTACATTCTATACTAAAGTAGGGACCTTTCTGAATATAGCAATTTAATTGTACACCTTACAAGGGGAATCATGAAGCTTTATTTTGTTTATAAAGGAATATGAGTGTATAGGGCTTGTACATTAGAATGCATCATGGTATTATTTGTTGGTGATACTCCGCCATGTTGAGAGGACTTAAGACAGTTGTAATACCGTAAAATCCTAAATCACCGTAACTTAATGAAACTTTTGTTTTAACATGTCTTGCATAAGAAAGGCTCTGGTAGGCTCAACACAACAATGTCTCCCAATAATGACGAATCATTTCACGATTTATTACTGACCAAAAAACCCGTTATAACCTAATAACTAACATTCAAATGCTCCTATACTTCCAAAATGGAGATGGCCTTTGCGATGTGACGTTGCAATGTACAAGCCCTATTTGTAAAAAAATTTAAATAAGATAAAATCCAAATTTTACTATACACTACATCATCAAAGTTCAAGTTTTGGGAAAACCAATGGGGGCTCTACTGGTGAAAGAAGGCTTTACAGTGAGCTGCACCTCTGAGATTGAAAAGTTAATGAACAGTTTCAATGTATTTTCAATTACTGTAATTTACAGATTATAACCACTTGAATATATGCACCACCGACAATATTCCATGTTGTTGATTGCAATTACGAGGGTGTTTTTAACAATATAAATCAACAATACAAAATACACAGTTAGGATTCGATTTTCTTTCTGATGAATTAGCCAACCAGCAGCCCAAAAGTTTAAAGTTAGATAGCAAAGGACATGCAGATAACTAACGAATTATGCTTAGAATATGATATGCTCCTCACCTCTGAAAATTATTTTTTTACTTTAAATATAAACCTGTATTAACTTAAACCTGCGCTTTGAAAGTATTTCCATTAGCAACCTCTAGTGGCTTAAGTTTTTATTGAACACTCATAGGGTTAGATGGGGCGCAAGGGTCGGAGTTAAGAAATACTGTCCTGCCAAAACAGCAGTGCACATGACACATTACTAGCTATCTACATGTCTCAAATACATGGCACATTGTCTGGCTCTATACATGGCCCATAGCACATGGCTCTATATGTCACATTACTAGCTAGCTACATGGCTCTATACATGGCACATTACTAGCTAGCTACATGGCTCCATACATGGCACATAACTAGCTAGCAACATGGCTCTATATGTCACATTACTAGCTAGCTACATGGCTCTATACATGGCACATTACTAGTTAGCTACATGGCTCTATACAGGGGACATAACTAGCTAGCAACATGGCTCTATACATGGCACATTACTAGCTAGCTACATGGCTCTCTATATAGCACATTGCTAGCTAGATACATGGCTCTACATGGCACATTACTAGAGCTACATGACTATAGATGGCCAATTACTAGCTAGCTACATGACTCTGCATGGCACATTAAAAGCTAACTGCATGCCTCCACACTCTATACATGGCCCATTACTAGCTTACTACAGACACGCTTTACATGGCTCAATACATACCTCATTGCTTCAGGCAGTGATTCCAAAGGTCACCACCAACTGGAAGTCAACATGTCAAATTGTTTCATAGTTGAACCTTTTGCACATTGGACAAAACAGAACCTGTACCAGATACAGTGCCTGAATATTAGTACATTTTAGGCATGGACAGGCAGAGTCGCAGGCCTCAGCCAAGTGACTCAGACGTCATAAACACAAGCTGCCATCATCTTGTGATCATATCACCTCCATGACCACATAAATAATATGAGCATGTTCTCCTGCTGAAACCACCATTTTCCTCCAGGTTCTGCTACATTTCAAGTGTACATTTACATTGAAGCGCCATTTTTAACACAATATTTGTGTTGCAAACACAAACACATAGCATATACATTTTTACATATACCTTTGCCCCTTGTATAACAAAGTACATGAGTGTATTGCAATCAATCACTGGTGTAGCAGTCTCTCCACCCATGTTTGGGTGTGTGTGTGTGTGTGTGTGTGTGTGTGTGTGTGTGTGTGTGTGTGTGTGTGTGTGTGTGTGTGTGTGTGTGTGTGGTTAGTGCACATGGGAGAGCAATGGAATGCTGCATGGCAACCCCTGCTAAACAAGGAAGTCATACACACATTATTCATCTTGTGATATTACTCATCAACATTAATACTGTTGCAATTTCAATATGTTGCAATGCACACTTTGTTTTACACACACACGCACAAGCACACACACACACACACACACACACACACACACATACACACACACACACACACATAAGCACACACACACATGCACACACACACACAAAGAAACAAGCACACACACACACACACACACACACACACACCAAAAGAAGAAACACACACACACACACACACAGTCGCCCACAGCTGTTCCAACACTTTCATTGGTAGAACAGCCATTCAACACAGTTCTGTCAGCCGCCCCAGGTCTTGTGACAGGTGCTCAGGAAATGACATCACTGAGCAAGAGGAATCCCTGAGACCACTGCATGTGCAACAATTTAAATATAATAACAGAAATGTCAAAACAATATAAGAATACAATACAATACAATACAACCAACCCTAGGTCAAATACATACACATCACACCCTACAGCAAAGTACACCTATCCAATTTCTTCTCTGCATCCCAGACCCCCACTAGTCCCACCAGGGTTATCTGATACGGACTCAACAGGTGGTCCATGGGCAGACCCACCCATCCCCCAACACTCACAGAAAACACTTCCAGAAAACAGAATAAAATCTCTCTGTCTCTCCTTCTCTCTCTCTCTCTCTCTCTCTCTCTCTCTCTCTCTCTCTCTCTCTCTCTCTCTCTCTCTCTCTCTCTCTCTCTCTCTCTCGCTCTCTCTAACCTGTGCATCGTATTTTAAATCTTCACATGCAGCCATGAAACTACAAAAAAGCATCAACACGATCGATTTAACCAAACTCCAAACCGTTCAAAATATTGCCATCAATTGGCACACAGTCTCCCAAAATGTATCAAGAACCATCATGCACACGTTCTAACTGGGGTCCTCCTGACCAATGCGTAGAGGATGGCTCTCTTGCGGAGGAGCCGGAGGTATAGTGCAAGGTCAGCAGATGACCCCTCTCTGACCCCAATGATCCTCCAGAGCAATAACTACCTGGAATTCTGTCAAACACCCCTCTATCTGCGCTCCTACACTACTAATCACTTTTATCACCTTAATGGTTCAACTGCATCTTTTATTTCCTCCCTGTTTCTACTCAGCAGGCAGTTTTTTTTAATCTATTTTTATTACTGAGGAGAAATGCGCTCAGATCAAGAAGTTGTGTTCTTATTGTCATCCATTTTATTTTTACTTTTTTTAATTTAAGTGAACTCCATTTTCTATTGTCATGTCCCTATATATTAAAACAAAATAAAGAAAATACTAAATAGAAATCCCCCACTAGCACTTTGCCTACAGGAAGCCTTGTCTGGGCAGCCAATAAGAGACCGGGGGTAGAAAAGGGCTTGGAGCCCTGAGCTATCCCTGCAAGCACCAAGCTTCTTTAGTTAGTTGCGTACACCTGTCAGTAGCTCTCCAGCTTCCTGACAGGTCGGAGGAGGAGGCAGGATGTGAAGCGGGGCCCTCATCTGTCAGAAAATCAATCAGTACCGGTGTCATCCCCCCCCGCCCCCATCACCCGCTGTTTTCTCTATACAAATGACTTTACTTCCATCCATAGCTCCACCATCATCGTGAAATGTGCAGACAGCATCTCGATGACACCTTCCTATGCAGGGAGTTGGAGCTCTTGGTCGCCTGACGCGAGCGCAACCGTCCCTAGCTGCGGTCAGAATGTGGAGGTGCTTGACTCGTTTTCAGCTTCTGGATGGACCCGCCTCTACTGTGAGGTGGCCATATCAAGGAAGGCCCAGAAAAGACGGTTCTCCCTCCTGCACATGTCTCGCTCCATCCTGGCCCACTTTTCTACACAGCCACCGTCACCGCGTGGTTCTCCGTCCTCGTCCGCACTCTCCAAGGCCAGACTTTAGAGGGTTGTTCGAGCTGAGGAGGAGAGCACAGGCCAACCCTCCCGTCTCAGAGGCCTGTTCCCCTGCGGGATGATGAAGAGAGCTGGGAAGGTGGTGGCAGACCAGACCCCTCTCCCCACTGCTGCCACCTCTTCAGGGTGGGGTTGTGGGTCCATCGCCACCCAGACAACCCGTCACCACCGCAGCGGAAGCAGTCCAGCTGCTAAACGATCCCTGCTAGCTCCACGTTTTGCACTGACTTTCTATAATTACCTTTTACCTGCTCCGACTTACAGGCTCCTTTCATATTTTTTGTGCTTCACATATTTTTCCATCTTATATCGTGTTGTTGGTGACAACAAACATTTCTTCTTTCATGTATGCACCTTGATCTAAACAAATTCCTGGATATCTTATCACATGGGCAATAAAAGATTTGTGAAACGCTGACACAAGGTCTGTTTCCGCCTGGACCTGTGGGCTCCATGCAGAATCAACCGAGGAGGCGCCGGACGCGAACATGAGCATGTTCCAGCTCAGCGTATTGGAATGTAGAGATAATGATGTGATAACAAGCTAACTGAATGGAGTGGTGTGTCCACGGTCTACCCCGCCCCCACTCACCCTCCCTGTGGGGGAGATTTGTGTTACTTTCAAAGACAACCTTCTTGTGGGTTGTGAGAGAGGGGAGTTAAAATATTACTCAGAGATTATCTTATTATTTTCAATTTCAAGGTTAGACAAACTTCTACATCAGACGGTATCAGTTGTGTGGATGAGTTTAATTACAGAACAGAAAATATTGCGTAGACATGTTTTTCTAAAATAATGAGCACAGAGATCAGAAAGGATTGCATATGATACTTTCAGAGCTTAATTTAACTCTTTGTTATCATCAAAAATAAATCAGGTAACACTTCACAATAAGGGAAAGTAATTAACCATTAATTAACATTGGTTAATACAGTAATAAGCATTAACTAACAGTTAATGAACTGAGGATCTGGTAATCATTTACTATGTGTGTGTGTATGTGTGCGTGCGTGTGTGTGCGTGTTTGTGTGTGTGCATGTTTGTGCATGTGTGTGTGTGTGCGTGCATGTGTCTGTGTCTGTTTAGGTGTGTGTGCTGACATGCCTGGGTGTGTGCATGTTTGTGTGTATGTGTGTGTGCGTGCGAACGTGCATGTGTGTGTGTGTGTGTGTGTGTGTGTGTGTGTGTGTGTGTGTGTGTGTGTGTGTGTGTGTGTGTGTGTAAAGGGCAGCCTATAGAGTACAATAGCCCTGCTGTTTGTCTTATCCACTCTGCTGCTGGTTGCCTTACACCTGTGCAGCTAGCCCTGATGACCTCTCACCTCTCACCCCCTTCCCCCTGCCTTCTTTGCATACCCCACCCACCCTGTAGTTCTCCACTTACTCCCAACCTCCCTAGAGAACAATGCATATTCAGCAGGCTTACAGGCTGAGATCATCCACATGTAGTCGTGGTGTTAAAATAGTGGAGACGAACTAAAGGAAGATCTACCAGCATCAGGCTTTTCAGCCCAAACAAGTCACTCTTTGATAACAACTGCAGCTCAACTTGAGTTGATGTCAGGGAACTGCTTTATAATGTACTGTGTAGTAGGACTATGTAGTATAAACAGAATAAGCTGCTGGCTACACTCAATGTTGTACACTAGTATTTTAAATGAAGCGCTGCTGTATTATCATGGTGACTATCTCAATATAGCCTATAGTATCAAAACTCCACAGCTGTACATCACTTCTGGAGTAAGCTTAACCCTAATGTGCCTTCCTCTTTTTTAATACATCCTACTGCATCTTTCTGGTACTATCTTCACATTTTTATGTCACTGCTCACACACGTGTGTGTGTGTGTGTGTGTGTGTGTGTGTGTGTGTGTGTGTGTGTGTGTGTCTGTGTGTGTATGTGTGCGTTTGTGTTGAGGGGAAAGGGGAGGGGGGAACCCACTTATTTTCCCTCAGTCTGAATACCAGGTGTGGTAACAAATAGAAAGAGGTGTGTGTGTGTGTGTGTGTGTGTGTGTGTGTGTGTGTGTGTGTGTGTGTGTGTGTGTGTGTGTGTGTGTGTGTGTGTGTGTGTGAGAACTATGTCAAATCGATGACATACTGCATTGTCATTATCTGTTGTGGGGAGATGGCCAGGAGCGAGAAGGTAAACATTACCACGGAAACACTTAGGAGGAAGTCAGGTAGGCCTTCATATACAACCCTAGGGCCACAACACTCATGTGAAATGAAGACAAAATACCCAATTCCAAGTTGCCATAAGTATTCTTTCAAATACTATTTTATCTGCTATTTTTGACCTGCTATAAGTTTATGCAACATTACAAAAATACAACAAAAAAAATAATCTGAAAGGAGCAGGCCATCAGTAAAATAGCGTGGCTCCTGGTATTATGTGCATATGAATACATTTCTCTCCGCTTGTCACAACGATTCTAGCTGTTTGTGTGTGTGTGGGGGGGGGGGGGGGGGGGGGGGGGGGGGGGGGAGGGGTCTGACCACAAAGGGAACACATATTAAAGTATCCGCCAGTTTTCTTTTCTCTTCTCTTCAAAACTGCCAACTGTTAGAAATCAACATCGGCATGCAAAGAATTGCTTCGTTTTTTCACTCCGGAACAGTGGGATGGCCAGGTAGGCTAATCTGTAACGACTTCCCATGGGCTACACCCATAGGCTACACCCCTTCTCCACACAGTTTCCACTAGGCGGAGTCCGTGACGTCCCGCACGGCTGCTAACGAGGCTTTCACTAGATCTCCACTCGTTCACTCCACCACTAAAGTTTCTGAGGACGGGGTCCCAGCCAGGCTAGCCGAGTTGCCAAATGGATTTTTGTGGCGTCCGACGCATATTGTTTTCCTATGTACTCATCAACGGAATATTTATAACATTACAATCCAAAGAAGGTGTGTGGTTTTAGTCTCTTTTGATTCATTCGTACCGTTCAGAAATCAGTGTCAACTCCAGTTTTCGCTCAGGTTTATTGAAGCAAGCGTGCCATGATGTGAGGGTAAAGCGTACCAAATAGGCTACAACTGGCATACATCTTTGCGTGGGTCTTTAGTAAAAAAAAAAAAAAAACTGATTTTTTTTATTTAGTTACGCTCATCATTATTGATACTATTCTGTGTTTCAATCCACGCACGCTAACTAACACGCGCACTTGAACGGCGCAACACCTCTGTAACTTTCTAACACGTGCACAATTAGGAACGACGCACTCTTTTTGTTCAAGTTTGAGTACGTTGTCACATGTTTAGGCAGTTCTGGCAGAACATCGAAACTAAGAGCAAACGTTATATTTTTTATTTATTTATTTAAATTAGGATGTCGGTCGATTCCTCTATTGAACCTCAATTGCATTCTGTTTTCTTTCTTTTGGCTAGTTTGGTCAGTTGGTAATCATAACGACAACAGGTTTCTCTGCGCTGCTAATCTTGACCTCTTCGTCCACAGAAGTACTGTTGGATATGAAGGCATCGGGGAGTGAACTGGGCTGGTTAACATGGCCCTTCGAACAGGGGGACAAGCGAGGCGTAAGTAAAGATGTTTCCCAATCAAATCTGCAACGGGGCCTATGTAACTTGTCTAATCAGCTGCTTGTTACGGCATGTGCATTATATTCTCCAGGTTTCCTCAAAGTGTGTCTGTTTATTAATGTAGCCTATAGCCGGTTACCCTTTACTAAAAAAAATACCATCACGAGTTTAGTTGACGGTGGAAGAGGTCTGAGCCAAAGCATTGACATGGAGTGGGAATCTCCGCAAAGAGAATGTTTGTGGTTTAAGGCTTCGGCCCTGGAATTGACTGGGATTGTAGGTTAGAGGGTAATTAAATGAAACATTTTCTGCATGCATGGGGTTATGCGCGCGTGTATGGCGGTGGTCAGAGATGCAGCCAATCAGTACGAATAATGTTTTCGCTATCAATGGGAATGTGTATTTTCAGATGCAATTCTAGAAATAGTAGCCTATTGCAAACATAAAATTGTACGGTCGATGTAGGCGTATACGTCTTTATCTCGGTCCATTCGTATGCAGAATGCACATCATTGCAAATTGACTCATTTACTGTGCAGATTCATCATAGGCATGTTTGGACATGTAGTGCATAAACAGAAAGCATGGGCTCTAATAGGCAAACATCCCCGTTACAACGTTTTTGTTCAGAAATAAAGTAAGCAAGTTTATCAAAAATGTAAAAGACAAAAAAAAAAGAATACGTTTTTATTTTTGTCTTAACACCCCGGTAAGCAGGACTAATGTTGATATACATTATGAGGAATTATGATAAAGACCATTTGAGCTTGACTTTATACAGCATCTTTAGAATGCTGGTTCTGGTGTTGCAGACATGAGCAGATTCAGCTAACAAAGGACATTCCTGTCATTAACAGCGAAGTGGCAACACGCAGGGAGTAAACCACACGCTCTTGCCCCAGGTTGCTTTAAACCTTACAATAGTTTACAAAAATATGTGTTCCAGTTATGCTTCTGGTGATATCGTTTTAAATAGAGCCCTATATGTCACCAATGTCTCAATAAAGATTGAATGATAGCCGTTTTGTATCTGTTCAATGTCAGAACATGTTCCCTCCCATGATGCTCGCAAGATATAAAGAATTCATACATGTAGAAACATAAGGTTTATTGTTGCTGGAAAGTGTTCCTTGAAACGTTCATCATCAGTAATGTACAATAAACCCTCAGGGTTCTCTCTCTAAAAGCATTGTTTTTGTCTCCGGGCTTTAAATTGGAGAGGTTCTGCTTGGGGTTCCACATGTAGATTATAACGGAGGCCCCTTATAGGACACAAGTCCTATAAGGTTTTGGTTTAACCCTACAATACATGAGGTCATCGCGTGGGTGTGTTTTGGTGTAACCTTTATGGGGGCTTTGCGTGTCTGTGTTTCAGTGGGAGGTGGTCCAGAGGACCCTGAACGGCTCCCAGTTCTACTCCTACTCAGTCTGCAACGTGGGCGAACGGGAGCAGGACAACTGGCTCCGCACCACCTTCATCCAGCGGCGGCCCTCCGCCTCTCGGGTCCTGGTGGAGCTGCAGTTTGTGGTGCGGGACTGCAACTCCTTCGACGGCGCCTCGCTCACCTGCAAGGAGACCTTCAACATGTACACGTCCGAGGCCGACGCCGACGTGGGCACCACCTTCCGCAAGGGGCAGTTCAAGAAGGTGACCACCATAGCGCCCGACGAGATCACCCGCAAGAACCAGCAGCCGATCAACACGGAGACGCGCGTGGTGGACGGCCTGTCGCGGAAAGGCTTCTACCTGGCCTTCCAGGACATCGGCGCCTGCGTGGCCATCCTCTCCCTCAGGGTGTACTACAAGACCTGCCCGGCCACCGTCAAGAGCCTGGCCACCTTCCCGGAGACGGTGGCCGGCGGGCAGAACCAGGCGCTGAGTAAAGTGGACGGGGTGTGCATGGAGAACGCCGTCAGCGAGAAGGTGCCTCGGATCTATTGCACGGTGGACGGAGAGTGGGTGGTGCCCGTCAGCCAGTGCCAGTGCAAGCAGGGTTATGAAGAGATAAAGGAAGTGTGCCAAGGTAAGGGTGTTTTATTTCTACCTGTTCGGTCCTGTGGGGCTATTCTATTATTAGAATTGTTTTTGGCGGTACGTTCCATTAGGCACTTAGTGTTGAAATCTGGGTATTTGTTACAGTTTCAGTATGTTGATAGGACATGCTGATAAGGGATACAATACTGTCATGGGGGGTTACTTATCATTGCACATTGGAATTCTCCCTGTGGCTAATATGACTCCTCCAAGGTGGAAGGAATGTCAGGCTTCTCTTGTACGTGTCACAACACCATCCCTGACCTTGAACCAACCAGCAAGGGGAAATCTGGAAATTAAAACGCTTTTTCATTGTAACAGTTGAATTTGATGATGAATTTATCCACGGTTAAAAATCATGCTGAGGACAATGCTGTGTTAACGGACCTTGGCTCCAGCAGCGTTTGGTGTTGTCACCCGTTTCATGTATACTCACCAGACTGCGGTTGCACAAGCGTTTGACTCTGAAGCTCCTACGTGACTGTTGAAACCCATCGAGAGAGTCCCTCGCTAGTGTTGTGGTGAAGCGCGGTTGGGAACAGAGTCGCTGATCAAACATCTGGGGGCTACTGTACCGGGACGGATAAACGACTTCAAGGCAGACCGGCAGTTAAAGCGGCTGTGAGGGCAGGAAGTAACTCCCGCGAGTCCCTAGCAAGTTGTGTGCTCCCCACATGATTCAGAGAGAAAACGAATACGGACCAGCCTCCTCCCTATTTATCACAGAGCGACCCAGTGACAACATGTTGGTCTTTCTCTATTCGTCTATATTGAGTTATCTCTATCTCGTTCCCTGTTTTGTGCCACTTCCCTTACTTACTGAAGGGCTTAATGAGTCAGTATTTCTGCATGGGTTGGGTTATGGTCGAGCTCCAGAGCTTTATGTATGAAGGAACTTGCTTGCCTGCTCTGGCTTGTTCGGTACTTGTTGTTTCATGACAGAACACATGGATACTCCCCGCCAACGTATCTCCAACGTTGTTCTCCATTTGCTGGAACTTCAGTAGCACAGGAACTTTGGCACAGGTACACACACACACACACACACACACACACACACACACACACACACACACACACACACACACACACACACACACACACACACACACACACACACACACACACACACACACACACACACACACACACACATCTAGGTACATCGGTAATGGATTCTTCTTCAGCTGTCTTCGTCCACTTGAACCCCCAGTGGTAGCGGATAGAGATGAGCAACGATGCTATCATTTCAGCCTTAGGAGGCTCCAGGGTTAGCAGATGCAATGGAGGAGGCCAGGACGGAATGTGGTGAAATGCACACAAAGGCGGCAGTGGAGTTTTTTTTAGGAGATAGGTGTGATTCTTTTTTTTTTTTGTACAATAAATGGTGCGGAATGGAATGTCAAGGTAGAGGAACAATAAAGCTTGTGTTTCAATGGAGGGACTTGCCTGTGGTCTCCTGCTCCCCTTTTCTCTTGGATTAAATCGGTACATTCCTGTTGTGTTGACTGAGAAAGAGTCAGAGGAGGAGGCCCTGGGATTGCTACAGACCTGTGGAATTCCAGCAGGGTGAGAAACCCCCCTGGGTCAAACCCTCACTCCAGACCAAGGCGTGGTGGACAGTGGGCACCCCGGGAGTACAGCCAGAGGTAGAGCTGGAGAGCTGGACCTCCGGTTCTGAGATGAATGGCGTTGTGTGAAGCCAGCACACACACACACACACACACACACACACACACACACACACACACACACACACACACACACACACACACACACACACACACACACACACACACACACACACACACACACACACACACACACACACACACACACACACACACACACACACACACACATATTCATTCATTCATTCATTCATTCATTTTTTTTAAAGATAGCGCTGAAAGTTAGTGTGATCGTTTGTGTTTGAATAAAACCAAAATAATAGAAAGTGTTGAACAGGTTTTTCTCTGGCCGCTGCCAGAGAAAAACCTGCTCTGCGTTCCTGATTGTCAGTCATTAATGACTATGGCAAGAACTAACTCCTCTGCTTGGTTATTTATATATAAATATATAGCTGCCTTGAATTGGCAGTCACTTGTGTTGGTGGATTAGGTGTAGTGGGGTGTGTTGGTGGAGATGGGGGGGGGGGGGGACTTTCCATGGAGTTCCAGTAAACCCTTTCTGGGTTCTATCAGTCTTTTTAAAATGTTCTCTCTCTCTCTCTCTCTCTCTCTCTCTCTCTCTCTCTCTCTCGCTCTCTCTCTCTCTCTCTCTCTCTCTCTCTCTCTCTCTCTCTCTCTCTCTCTCTCTCTCTCTCTCTCTCTCTCTCTCTCTCTCTCTCTCTCTCTCTCTCTCTCTCTCTCTCTCTCTCTCTCTCTCTCTCTCTCTCTCTCTCTCTCTCTCTCTCTCTCTCTCTCTCTCTCTCTCTCTCTCTCTCTCTCTCTCTCTCTCTCTCTCTCTCTCTCTCTCTCTCTCTCTCGCCCGCCCGCCCGCCCTTCGGAGCGTTTGTGTAGGTAGCAGTTGACTTGGGTGTGTTGGAGTGTTCTGACCGGAAGTAACTTCTGGTTTTCTTCAGGGATTTATTTTTGTCATGTCCTCATCCCTCACATTCTTTCTCTCTTTCTGTTTCTCTTACTCCTTCTCCCTCAGAGCTATAAGAGCAGTCTATGCGTACAATTTCCCATTTTAATATGTATATTTGCTGTACAGTCGTGTGTTAACACATGAACCAGTGATTCTGGTTCAGCGACTATTTTTGACTCCGAACAAACTAAATGCATGCCAGTTATTTTGCTGGATTTTACTTATTCAATTGCACTGCTTCTGTTTTTGTTGGCCAGTGGTGTGGCTCTCAAATGTGACAGAAATCTCACATTTCAAAGTTTCACATGCCTATGGTAGGACTGTTTAGACTGTCCAGTGTCCACTGCTCTCTTCTCATCCAAGTAGATAAACAGTAGATTTCCCCCATGAGGGACACAGAGTTAAAAACGGGCTTCTTTCGCTTGTTTATTTGTATGGATTATTTTTCTTTATGGGTGGAGGGGATTATATAAGAGGTTATCCCAGGAAAAAGCAACTAGCCCTGTCCTCCTCTAGTGGAGATAAACATTAGGTGGCCAGAAGCTCAGTCAAACTGGTCTTTGTCGCTAATGTTTATTTGAATTGTTTGATTATGAAATGTGCAGTAGAGCACATGGTCATTCTTCCAACAAGGCAAGGGTCCTCTACATAGCTTGGCAATAAAAGCACACATATAGCAGTAGTAAAAATATAAACCTGCAACTGAAGAGGATGAAATCAACTCTCTGTCAAGTATGAATGGATTGCTGGTAATGCCAGTATTTACAAGGTCATGGACAATACAAGCATTATACTATGTAGGCATGTTTTTAAGTCCTCCGGGTCTTTGGCTAATCAATGTTAACTGAATGGGAGGCTTGTTTTGAAACGGAGACAAACATTGAGATCCTATGGGGCTTGATGTACTGGAGAGAAATCAGGTTTCATTTACTTCTCATCTTTGTTTCCACCTCTTGTGAAATGTAGAGGCTTCAGAGGGTGAAACGCCCACCGTGATCACTTAAGACTTTGCGGGTTCCTGCGTGGATGACAGATCTGGTGCCAAGTTAATGTCGACCTCTCGGGTCGGATTCAGGCAGTCTGTGAGGTAATAGGAAGACAGTGATTGAGCTGTGGATAGGAGGGGCGATATACTTAGAAGATGTGTTTTTATGTGGTGTCATGCTGCATCTCTTGTCGGAGCCATGCTGTTGCGGAACT
The DNA here is from genome assembly GCA_026745465.1 of Lota lota. NCBI lineage: Eukaryota > Metazoa > Chordata > Actinopteri > Gadiformes > Lotidae > Lota > Lota lota. The sequence goes on along the minus strand of JACYXH010000298.1, from coordinate 923,607 downwards.
CCCCAAATATCCCGTCTGGGATTAATAAAGTTTTATTGTATCTTATCTTAACTGTACCACTGTCAGGTAAGATATGTCACTGGAACTGACGCATTGACATGCACTCTCGTGATGAATTAATACGCAATTATCAGACTGTTTGACAAAATACTGTTGTGCAATACATTTTCAAACCATAACACATTTACGCATAACACAGCATGTTGCATGATGATCAGGTTATCTATATGTCTTAACCACATTATGCAATGGACAGGTCCTCTTGGGTCCTGTCCTGTCCTGAACACGACAGGACAGGGATGACCAGCAACAGCATTTCTATTTAAAGGCACACGTGGGCATAAAGCACCATGTGGTATATATGGTGACCACCTCTATCCCTCACTATTTCACTGTCTGTTCCAGGTGGGAAGCCCTTGAACATGGCACATTTATTTTCAAATAAATGTTAAATATTATTTGAATTTCAATTCTATTTCACATTCTCTAAGACATGAAACTATTTATTTCTTAATTTATTGTGGATCCACACACACACACACACACACACACACACACACACACACACACACACACACACACACACACACACACACACACACACACACACACACACACACACACACACACACACACGGGAGGGGGGGGGGGGGGGTTTCCTCCTGATGGCATTCCAGTGAGTGTATGTGTTTAATAGGTGTGGGCGGGGGTTGGTGTGAAGCTATGCAGACCACATTGTATTGTGCTGCCGGAGTGTGAGGTCAGCATTTCCTTTCCCCGTGTCAGTCGCTTGCTGACCCCCACCCCCCACCCGACAGGACGAGCCGCGGCGGAAACCGGAGACCAGCTAATCCTTCTGTGACTCCACGACCCATTGGCTCAGGGCTTTCCATTGTAGACGCGCGCACACACACATGCTTTGCCTTGTATGTGTGCATACATGTCCAAGGCTTTTCACTCTCTTCTTTGGGACCAGAAGTGTGACAGAGGAGAAAGGGGGGATGTGTTGGTTAACGACCTGAGATGAAAGCCAGGCTGCAATTGTAAAACAGATGTAATGCCCCTTTACAGTGGCTTCAACGGCCCCAGACCGATGAAGGCCCCCATCGGCCACCCCCCCCCCCGCCCTCTCCCCGACTCCCAACTCCCAACTCAACTCCTACACCTCTGCTCCCTACCCCCCACACCACCCCTCGGACACCCTCCTCTCCCCCGGTGACCCCTGGCTTGTATTACCTCCTGTTCCATTAACCCCCCGACACCGTCCCATCATGCTAATTACATGTCCTCTCCATGCAAACACGGTATGACACATTGCATTTGGGGGAGGCTTTTAGAGCAACTCAGACAGGGTGGGTGGGTGGGGGGGTGGGGGGGAGCAGTCCAGCGGTGGGACAGATGTAGAACTAGTCTGGGAGAGTCTTCAGTCAAAGAGTCCCCTCTTTGGGCTTCCAATGTTGAGGTTATCCCATACATTATTCTGCCCGTGTTTATTTTCGCCTGCGGGTGTCCTTCATGTGGCCCAGGTTGCCGTGTTTGTTTTAGTTGCCCTGCGAGTCTCTGTGGGTCATGGAGGACCGTCCACCTCCTTAACTAGCCGGAGGCTGTCAGGCTGTCATGACCTTTCCTAGCCCCTGAGGACGGTGGAGGAGGAGGACTGGGGTCCTTTGTGCATCCAGCCCCCCCCCCCCCCCATCACCTGGAGGTTTATGGAGTCGCCATGCTACCCATTAAGCCATCCATCCCACCGTTACATCCATCATTGTGCCTATCACATCCATCTTAACTGCTGCTGACAGATGGAGGGGCCCCTGTGTTTTAGCGGCGCTCCGGAGCCACTCAGGGGCTCCCGTCATGGAGTCGGGACCCTTGTTGGAGTCGCTCACGATAAACAAACAGGGCCGTGCGGGGCCTCTCACATGACATGAGACCCACACGGAGGCCACTGAACTACAACCGACATGGGGGGAAATGGAGATTTAAACGATGTTTTGATTTGGAGAATGGCTTTTGGTCGTAACAAGGAGTCTTGGGTTAACCAGATGTATGGGAGGCGCTCCTGTTCTGGTTGTTGTGGAGCAACATGGCTGCTGTGGAGGGTATGCTCTGATTGGCTGCCTTAGGAAGGAAGCGCTGCGTCGGTCTCTTACTTCCTGCTTCCTGTTGTGTCCAGCAGCAATCTAAAGACACACACACGTGCGCACAAGCATACGCACACATGCACTCGCAGCACACTCACTCACACACACACACGCTCGCTCGCAGCTCGCACACACACACTTGCAGCTCACAAACACAAGACACAAGACTCAGCGAGGAACATTTCCTCTGCCGGACTTTGCTCTATTGTCGAGGAATGCCATTGTTAAAAGCACCAGATCCAGGCTGTTTACTTATCATGTCTCAACTGGAGTGCAATTTACCGTCACTGTGACTCATCATGTTGTTGACCTTTCTCTCCCAAGGAGAACCCTTATGAGCTGAACATCGGGTTGGAAGCTACAGTAGAGCAGCCCAGCCCGGGCCTGCTGCTGTTGTCGGCAGTGTAGTGAGGAATGCACGGTGATTATAGGGTCTCTTACTGTGCGCAGCCATCGGCTCCTTGCTCCTCACCACAATGCATTGCAGCGGGGACATGTGGGCCGGGCCTGTCGTGGCAACAACGGGCCGATCCTCTATTCACGTTCCATGCGGCATCTTCGTCTCTGCTCCCATTTTGTGTGTGTGTGTGTGTGTGTGTGTGTGTGTGTGTGTGTGTGTGTGTGTGTGTGTGTGTGTGTGTGTGTGTGTGTGTGTGTGTGTGTGTGTGTGTGTGTGTGTGTGTGTGTGTGTGTGTGTGTGTGTGTTGCACACCCCTCGATGCAACAATGTGGCTGTGTTTAGAGTTTTTCTATTTATTTTTGGACGTAGCAGTTGAATAGCGTGGCGTTCCCCCTCATCCTGCTGGTCAGGGATGAATAGCAATGTTAATAGGTTAGCGAGCAGGCCTTTCAGCCTCAAGCGGGGAACGTGGTGGGGGGAGGAATTTGGGGATTACGCAGAGGTCTGAGGGTGGGAGTAAGGGTAGGGGGGGAGTGAGGGATGTGAATTGGGAGTCTGAGGCGCCAGCTGTTGCTTCCTTTATACTCCTGAGCCCTCTGTGGTTTACAGTATGGTGGGCTCCTTCTCTCTCCCTGGGCTCCTTAGTCTTGGCCCTTCTGTTGCCTCTAAAAGTGACTTCTGTGGCCCCTCTGATGGCTCCCCTGTTAATGAGTGCCAGAGAGTCCCCAGATGTTTGTGTTTGTGTTCCACGTCTTTCATTTTGTGCCTCTTACCTTTTTCGGTTTAGTTTTTGTGTAATTCTACAGAGCCTTCTGCAATCACAGCTAAACACCCAGGTCCCAGTATTGTTTCTCACAACTTGTAGGGGACATTTTGTGTATGTGGTCTGTGTATGCGTGCCACTTGCACAGTTGTTAATACTGTACCAATGATAGATAATAACTGTCTATTGTCATGCATAATATGTAGGTATTTTATACTTTCTTTTACGATGCAAATGGGGTTTTTGTCCATGCAAATGAAGCCCTTTTAAATCAGCGAGAGAGAAAGAGGTGTGAAGAGCAACGATCCAGAGGGTGAAGGACTGCGTGGACATGCAAGGCTCACACGTTGACAGTGCTTTGAATGGCACCTCTTTGCTCGCGCGCATGCCTTCCTTCGGTCTTGGTTGGTTTCATGGTTGGTTTCATTCTTTCATTCTCTTGAGAACATCGATGAACCTCGTCAAGACGTGGAACTGCACGCAAGCGAAGGGAAACTTCAAGGGAGCGGAGTAAATCCATTCGCCACGCTGCAAATGGACACAGCCGCACGCTGTCACATTATGCACGTGGTCACTCGCAACTTCCAAGTGAACTTCGACCCGACCTGACCGCAGCGAAAAGGAGGGCAGGCACTGAGAAAAACAGTCCAGCTAAGAGAAGACGATTTGTCGGCTTTGTCCTTGACTTACCTTTGAACCTCGCGTCTTGGTTGCTCATACTGGAACGGCCTGTTTGTCTTGCACAGTTTCTCTCTCTCTCTCAATCTGTCGCATCAATATTATTCATGCTGTCAATATATTAAAATGTATGTCTTCCCTCGGGTAGAGCTTCCGTGTGTGTGTGTGTGTGTGTGTGTGTGTGTGTGTGTGTGTGTGTGTGTGTGTGTGTGTGTGTGTGTGTGTGTGTGTGTGTGTGTGTGTGTGTGTGTGTGTGTGTGTGTGTGTGTGTGTGTGTGTGTGAATAGCTTTCACATGTCCATAATCCCCTCACACCCCCCTCTACCACACGCACACATGCAGTCTTGCATGCCCACTTTACATTTTGCTGTTTCTGCACACACGTGCATCACCCTCTACATGCACGTGTGATTGGTGGGGATGGGATAGTGTGGCGGTAGCCAGCCAGTTTAAAGTGGAGGAAGGGTAGAGGAATCTGCTTCTTCTCATATTCACAACTCTCTTCGTAGGCCTCGCAAGGCATTTCACACCGTATTAAGTTCATATTTCACAGCCGCAACGCACAGCTGGAACCTGTCGCACTATACTTCATTCTGAGTGGGACGTGTGAAATCAGCCGGCGCTAGTGTTTCAGAAGTCTGCTGTGGGGGGTGGGGGTCTCTGACCGAGTAAAACACAAATACGTTTAAAGCGGCGGCAGTGAGCACAAAGGACTCTCCTTTTGTCATCGATGAAGCGCTGTTATGATTCGGCTCAGCCCCCGTTTCTCATTCAACCGAAGTCCTGGCAGTTCGTGGTGTGGAATGCGGGAGGACCGGTTGTGTTTGTCAAGGGTCTGTTGGAAGAGCGCGCACAGCGGTGCGGTGTCACCCGTCCGTGTGAGGGCTAAGGCGTGCGAGGGGGGGGGGGGGGGGGGGGGGGGGGGGGTGGGGGTCCTACCCCGCGAGGACACTCCCACACCAGCTCCGCCTGTCACTGCGTCGGACCATGACGGCGCGTGGCGTGGTGTGCTTGTAGTTTCTTCTCATTTCTTTTTTTTTTCTTTTCTTTAATTTGCAAGTGGTGTGCTGAACTATTTCTTAGATGTTTTTTTGTTTTTGCCCTCTTCTTTTATTTAATCGTTTATTTGCTTGTGTCGTTTCGGTCGTTCTGAGAATACACGGTCTACTAAGACATCAGACTGACAAGACATAACTTTAATCTCAAGCTGCATCTTGCATTTGGAAGATGTATTTATCAAGTCACGTATCGGTCACGATCAGAACTATAGGTCATGCAATGTAGCCTGTTAGGCCTACCAAGTTTAGTAGGCTTCGTCGTAGCCTTCGTGGGCATATCATCTCACGTCTTTTCCATCTCACGCGGATGAGAGCTCGCGTCTTTTTAATCTTGCACAGATGGGCGCTCGCGTCCTTTTCTTTTGTCCTGGGTGGTGTGGTGAAAGGGCAAGGACAGGGGCTGAAGAGCACAGCCATCGAAATCGCCAGAGTCAAAACAGTGTGTGCTCAGCCATGTGTTCTTTATTTGCCACCGCCTAGCTCACCAACATCTTGTACAAATTTGACCTCTGACCTCTCACCTCGGGATGGAGGCCACACAGCCTTCCTCTAAACATCGGGGGGGGTGAAACTTGCATACATACGTATATTACATACATTGAAAGACAATCTTATGTATGTGTGTTTGCAGAATGTCAGCTGGGCTTCTTCAAAGCGTCTGCACCCAGTGAGAAGTGTGAACCGTGTCCTGCCAACACTCAGGGGTTGGGCTCCGGGGACGCCGTCTGCCCCTGCACGCCTGGCTTCTACCGGGCCCCAGACGACTCTCCTACAGGGCCCTGCTCAGGTGAGATAGCAGCCCTACCAGAGGCCAGTCCTCTACCGTCTATTGGATCTGCTGCCTCAAGCACCACCAACAACCAGAGAGACAAGTCGCCTTCAAGTGCTGACTTTATATATACATAAATCCATAATCTATACAGAAAACAGTTGGCAGATATTTATTTCAAGATGAGGTTAGATAGTACAGAAAGTACTTTCTTTAGTAGTAAGACAGAAAATACTATCTCACTAATTACTTCTACGAAGTAGTAGAATTCATAAATAATAATAGAACAACAATAAAAATATGAAGAAAATATGTCGTACAAATGAGTAGAAATGTAGATGCAACGTTTAGATTCTGCTAAGGGCCTTGTTATATGTTGGTGGTGGTGGTCTTGCACTGACATTGTTTTTACGCAAAATTATACTTTAGGATTTCATTATACACCTCTAATTATATAAGAGGTGCATATGTTTTTTTCTTTTATAAAATCACCAGCAGAAATTGAACAATTTTGCTCATGAGCAAAACTGAAACCTTTTTAACCTTTTCAAAACACAAACAACAATCCTCCATTGGTCCCATCTCTCCTTGACCCTAAAGCGATCTAAACCCCTCCACCTCCACCACCAGGTCTGCCCTCGGCTCCCCTGGACCTGCAGGCCACCACCACCCAGCTCTCGGCCGGCCGGCTGCTCCTGTCCTGGAGTCCGCCCGGCGACACGGGCGGCCGCGCCGACCTCACCTACAGCGTGGAGTGCCGGCGGTGCGATGGCACCGCCTGCCAGCCCTGCGGCGAGAAGGTCCGCTACGAGCCGGCCAGCGCCGGTCTGACGGACACCCGTGTGTCGGTCGGCCAGCTGGACGCCCACCTCAACTACACCTTCACCATCCACGCCCACAACGGGGTGTCCCAGATCGCCAGCAGGGCCTCGCCGCCAGCCCACGGACCCCCCGCCACGGCCTCCCTCACCACCACCCTGCGCTACACAGGTGAGGCCCCGGAGGAGAACCACTGTGGTTCCCGACCTGGGGGTCCGGAGACCTGCTTGGGGTCACCTGATATGCATACGGGGTCGCTCACTTGAGGAGTTCTGAGGATGAATGTTTGATCAAAATAAACAAACTGAAATGGTTTGAAAGGTGCTGTGTATATACAGACGGGCAAGAGTGCCGATATGCACGCGTACGTTCGCTGGGACTTGGACATTACACACAGATGTTGATTGGGTAAAACGAAATGTGTGGATGCGGTTGCACGACAATGATGTAAGACGTTGCGGTCGCAAAAAAAAAACCGTTCCGACCCCAAAAGTGGGGTCACGAGCCCACAAAGGTGTGGAACCGCTGACTCATTTGAAATTCTTTAACAAACCGTACAACATTTTCTCCATATAACGATCTCGTCAGTCCCCGAACTAATGCAGCAGGCAAAGCGTTAGAGCGACCTGCATTGCACCGCGAGCGATCGCTGTTGCTTCATGGTTGTGTCATGCTGCTCCCAGATCCGCCCACGGTGACGTCCATGCGTCTAGACGAGAGAAGACCCACTAGCCTCTCCCTGTCCTGGGTGGTGTCCCCTCGGCACCGGGCCCCGCCCAGAACCTTCCGCTACGAACTCACCTACCGCAAGAAGGTACGGCACCCCGCACCCTATCCCGGTCCTCGTGTCATGTCATCAATTAATTTGCATAAAAGTTTCTGAAGTATGTTAAATAAAAACGTCTTGAACGTATTCAAGATGAAGCGCATAATAAAGTGTCAGTGTTAAATTCAATTTTAGAAATTGAATGGGTGTAGTAATGTATTGAGAAAAGTGGGTGTGTGTGCGCTGTTAAGGTTAGTTAAAAAAAAGTGAATGCTCAGCTTTATTCCATATTATAGATGAAATGTTTTATACTAGTCCTAGTTTGGGTCACTTCTTATGTGTATTTTGGAAAATGTTACATACATACCTTGGTACGATATGGTAAAACTTCTATTTGTACAATTGCCTGGTTGACAATATAATGTATGAACATAAATGTTTCAAATAACTTTGAGAATAGTTAAGCGAAGTAGAGAGCCAACATTGAAAATAAATCTCCCAATGGCGACAGTCCTGACTCTCCTCTGATCCGACAGGACGACAACCTCAACATGACGACCTACACGGTCCTGATCCTGGACAGAACCTCGGTGCGGGTCAGCGACCTGGCCCCCTCCACCACCTACCTGTTCAGGGTCCAGCCCATAACGGAAGGGGGAGCTGGGGGCTCCAGCATCGAGGACGAGTTTAAGACCCTGCCTGACGGTAACGCAAACTTCCCAGCTTGCTTTGAACTAAGCTTGTCGTCTATTCCTTGTTTAGGGTGGCACGATTTTGACAAAAATAATAATTGCGTTTATTTTGCCCGATATTGTGATTGAGAATACTCATTGTGATTAATAGATTATCGATTTAATGAATATTCGGTGGTGCCTACTTTATAAATAAAAAACGATAATAATAAAGCAATTGCTGAGTTGTAACTGTTTATAATTGGATGTTATTGTAACAGGCATACAAAATCGGATGTATTTATGCTTTTATAATAAATAAAATAAAACAAGAAATGCATAAATTAATTGCATCTTTCACAATTAGCCAATTGTAGAGGCCAACATCTCGATTTCGATTTATAATATGCAATCAATTCTGCAATCAACTATCAGCCCTGTCCTTGTCTGTTGAGGAAGACGTTCAACACTAATTCTGGCCCTTTGTTTGACGTGTGGGGAGGTTACTGTAGTGTCTGAAACAACAATGTTGGATGTCTTTCAACAGCCGAAGCACCAAGCTACACCACGGCCATCTTCTGGACTGTGGTCGTTGCAGCGGCCATGTTTTTCATCGTAGCTGTGTTTCTGTTTGTGCGCCAGCGGTAAGCACACTGGCCACCGCCTGGTTTTACTCACTGTCGTCTCTCTCTGTCTCTGTCTCTCTTTCTCTTTCTCTCTCGCTCTCTTTCTCTCTCGCGCTCTCTTTCTCTTGCTCTCTCTCTCTCTGTCTCCCTCTATCTCTGTGTGTCTCAATCGCTTTAGTTTTCTACATCTATCTTTTTATACTTCTGAAACACACTTACTCTCATTTCACTTACTCCCCACACACAAGGTAAATCTAACATTGTTGCATTTTTTTGGGGTGGGGTATTTATTTACAACTTTTTGTCTATACAATTTTTCTTCCTTTCTTTTCTTTGTTTGTAACTGTGTCCGGGCACTATTGAAGAAGTCTTAAACTGGCCTTGGCATTGCCTGGTACTTATTTCCTAGTTAGCAGTGGAGCCATTGAAAAGAAATGGGCCCAGAGTGGCGTCATTGTGGGTGATAAGAAGCACCCGGGAACTTTGTAAAGGTGACCCTGTCCTGTATTGTGTGTGAAGCGGCCCCGCAGCCGCCAGTCCTTCTGTTATTTAATCGGCTCAGCAAACACAAGGTCGGACGGCGGACTTTATCCCAAGGGGGCCGGGTCTTTCTCAATGCAGACAGCCCGGCGTCTTTATGAAGCTTCCAGGAACGCATTTTGGTTGCTACGCGGCCGTAGTTTCTTTTCTTTTTTATGAAACAAAAGCGGCACATATACAATGTATGTGAATATTGAAAAGCTTTGTTCTTTATTCAGCAGGAGGAACTCTCACTCCCGGCAAGGACCTGAAGACGCCTATTTCTCAACTTCAGGTAAACAAAAGATAGCATGTGATTTTTGTGTTATTATTCTGTTAATATCTATTTTAATATAAGTAATAATATTATTATTATTCTTCTCTGTTGTTTGCCCACAAGTGTTTAAAAAGAAAAATTAAGCTTTGTCTTTACCCAAAACCTGGCTTTCTCTTCCCCCCCCCCCCCCCCCCCCCCCCCCCCCCCAGAGCAACTGAAGCCCCTGAAGACGTACGTAGACCCCCATACGTACGAGGACCCCAACACGGCCGTCCTCAAGTTCGCCAGCGAGATCCACCCGAACCACATCAGCAAACAGAAAGTCATCGGGGCCGGTGAGTGAGACTCGCCGCCGAAATCACCGTCCTCCTGGCCTTGTGACTGAGCGATGACCACCGATCTCCCCACCCCCGATCCGCTCCGGGTCACCCTGTTCACCGTCGAGCGGTGTCTTTCAGAAGCGGAGCTCGTTGACTGACGGTTGTTGCTCTAGCGGGCCTAGCCTCTTCACGGCACGGTTGTCCCCAGACAAGTTCAGACACAGTTGCCGCCAAGCAGCTAGTTCGCGATTTTGGCCGAGATCTAGAAATCACACCCTTGGTTGGACATCGACACGGAAGAGCAGCCGAGCATTAACAATATCTAATATCATATATCAAATGTAATAATATGACTACAACACACATGGGTTCCCATCCACTGGGAAGTCGTTCCAAGTGATGCGATATCTGATCTCTCTTCCCCCCCCCCCCCCCCACCCCCACCCCACCACCACCACTCACGTCTCTCACATTGTTGATGCACTTGAATGCACACACACATACACACAGGCACATAGTCACACAATCACTGACTCACATGGATGCACACACACAGACCCCCACACCATCACTGACGCACATGGTTGCACACACACACACACACACCCACACACCCACACACCTCTATGAAAACAGCCCATGGCAAAATAGACCGAATGAGACTTCCTTGTTTACTTGTTCTCGGTTTCAAAGGACACCCTGACACAGAGCACGAAAGCGGAGAAGATAAAACACGGAGAGAGGAAGAAAGCTCTATTATCTTAAGCTTCGGTTACTCAATAAGCGTCTTCCCTCCAGGCGAGTTTGGCGAGGTGTTCCGTGGGATCCTGAGGGCCCCGGGGAGGACGGAGGGGCCGGTGGCCATCAAGACCCTCAAGCCGGGCTACTCGGAGAAGCAGAGGCAGGACTTCCTGTCGGAGGCCTCCATCATGGGCCAGTTCTCCCACCAGAACATCATCCGCCTGGAAGGGGTGGTCACCAAGTGTAAGCAGCCTTCGCTTGTCTGTCCCCGGTCTGTCGCTGGGGCACCTGTGCCCAGCATTCATTTATTATCTTCATGGTCCCCTTTTTGCTGAGATTGGGGGGGGGGTGTCATCTATGTATTGTATTCCGATTTTTTTATATTTAATTTATTAAGATAATAATACATTGTTACTATTGTTAGGATTTCATTATTTCGTACATTATTTTGTCACCAAACCAATCCTATGGCCATTTAGGTTCAGCATGTGATGTGGTGTTTTGTTTGTTTCATTGGACGGATGCAGTCAAACACGCCATGATCGTGACAGAGTACATGGAGAACGGAGCGCTGGACAAATACCTCAGGGTCAGTAGTCCCATCTGTTTGAGTTGGAATGAAAAACCGTCCTTGTACAACTTCCTATGATTGTTATAGTGCACACGATGTTTATACTACATACCGCATGGTGGCTACTACCATGCTACGTGGTGGTACTGGTCCACATGCGCACACACTCAAATCTCATGATTGTTTGGTACTGGTCCACAAACACACCCAAATCTCATGATTGTTTGGTACTGGTCCACAAACACACACACATTAATATCTCATGATCGTTGGTTCTGGGCCACACACACACACACTCCTATCTCCTGATGGTTGGCGCTGGTCCACACGCCCACTCACATCTCCTGATGGTTGGTGCTGGTCCACACACACACACCTATCTCCTGATGGTTGGTGCTGGTCCACACACACACTCCTACCTCCTGATGGTTGGTGCTGGTCCACACACACACTCCTATCTCCTGATGGTTGGTGCTGGTCCACACACACACTCCTACCTCCTGATGGTTGGTGCTGGTCCACACACACACTCCTATCTCCTGATGGTTGGTGCTGGTCCACACACACACACTCCTATCTCCTGATGGTTGGTGCTGGTCCACACACACACTCCTATCTCCTGATGGTTGGTGCTGGTCCACACACACACTCCTATCTCCTGATGGTTGGTGCTGGTCCACACACACACTCCTATCTCCTGATGGTTGGTACTGGTCCACTCCCTTGTAGGACCATGACGGGGAGATCCCCTCCATCCAGCTGGTGGGGATGCTTCGTGGCATCGCCGGGGGCATGAAGTACCTCTCTGACATGAGCTATGTCCACCGGGACCTGGCCGCCCGCAACATCCTGGTCAACACCAACCTGGAGTGTAAGGTCTCGGACTTTGGACTGTCCCGGGTCCTAGAAGACGACCCAGAGGGCACCTACACGACAAGCGTACGTTGCTTTGCATCTGAAGTCTGTTTTCATCAGCTGCTGTTGTTTGTGGTTTGAAATTGAAAGTGAACTTCCAATGACCTGTTTGAATATTTTGGGTACTTTCCTAAATGTCAAAATGTACCTTGATAAATACAGAAACAGGATGATCTTATTGATCCCCAGTGGAAATGAGTTGTTATGGTTGCTCAGTTCAAGCCAGAAATACCCAGTAAATATAATATAATAAACACAACTAGAAATATGAACACAAAATACAATAGGGATAGAAATACTCGAATTATAGATCAAATATGCATCTAACCAACCACAGAATGTAATAAAATATAAGTATATATTTAACTGTTAAGTAAAGCAATTGACTCTAAAATGAAATAAAGTGTCTCAGGTATATTGAAGGCATATCGCTCATGTCCTCTAGATATGATAAATAAGTATAAGGGCTGAGTCCAAAGTGACTGAGTTAAATTGACAGAACAGAGTTCAGAGTGACTCACCGCTGGTAGTGAGAAGTGTTAAAGAGTTGGATGGCCACAGGAATGAGGGATTTCCTGTGGCTTTCCATGGAAGTCTGCCCTGCCAAGAGTATGTTGCTGAACGTACTCCTCTGTTCAGACAGCATCAATTAAACCATAAATTTAAATAGTCATGCTGTTTTGACTTGTTGGTCGATTTAAAATTAACTATTTATTGGCGCTGCCCAAGCTTAAGCTATGGGTAAAACATTTTACAATAAGGGTACATTAATTAACCATTAATTAACATTAGTTAATGCAGTAATAACCATTATAGTATAGAATAAGCATAAGAGTTAGGGTTAACCTTTACCTTAACCCTATTCAATAATGTTTAAATGAATACCTTAATTAACATGAACACCATAACTTTAGTTTACATGAACACTATTAGTAAACATGAACACCATTAGTTAATGATAAGTCTATTAGTTAACACTTAGGTAATTGTTGGTTAATGCTTATCGCTGCATCAACTAATGTTAATGAATGGTTCATTAATGTGGCCTTACTGTAAAGTGTTACCAAAAGCTGCATTCTTACATCAATGTGAATGTGATTTTTTAAATTTTATTTTTTAACAGGGTGGCAAAATCCCCATCCGCTGGACCGCTCCAGAGGCCATCGCGTACAGGAAGTTCACATCGGCCAGCGACGTGTGGAGCTTCGGCATCGTCATGTGGGAGGTGATGGCCTTCGGCGAGAGGCCCTACTGGGACATGAGCAACCACGAGGTAACCCGTCACTATAGCGACCTGAAGCAGCCTCACCGGGGCCTTGTTCACCCAGCGCTATTTCTCTGAGTCACCCGACCGGTGACAACAACACCCCCACCCCCCCCCCCCCCCCCCCCCCTTGTGTCAAGACTGTGGTAGATTAACGCGAGGGCACGCTTTTGCAGGTGATGAAGGCCATCAACGAGGCGTTCCGTCTGCCCGCGCCCATGGACTGCCCGTCGGCCGTCTACCAGCTGATGCTACAGTGCTGGCTGCAGGAGCGCTCCAAGAGACCCCGCTTCCCGGACATCGTCAGTCTGCTGGACAAGCTGCTGCGGAGCCCCGACTCCCTGAAGACCATCGCCGACTTTGACCCCCGGTGAGAGAGAGGGAGAGAGAGACACACACACACACACACACACACACACACACACACACACACACACACACACACACACACACACACACACACACACACACACACACACACACACACACACACACACACACACACACACACACACACACACACACACACACACACTTGGAGGGTTCACACGCACACACGGAGGGTTCACACGCACACACGGAGGGTTCACACGCACCGTGAAACGGGAATGAAACGCAGAATGTCGAGTTGAGGCCGTGAGGCTTAGTTGTTGACTTCAAATGCTGTCTTGTCATTGTGCAGGTATGCGTCGGTTTTGTGTGTGTGTGTGTGTGTGTGTGTGTCAACATGTACGAGCGTGAAAGTGTACGAGATGACGAAACGTGATTGCACCTCATCTGCTAGAACTGCACTAACTGGTTTCCCCCACACCGTTGTACTGACACAATAATTACAGCCTTTCGGCTTCCTCTTCTTTTTCTGCAACGTTTTGCTAGGAGCAACGCCTCCGGGCCGAGTAGTGGTCGTGGGTTCACGCTCTGCTCTTCTGTCTAGTGTGTCCATCCGTCTGCCGAGCACCAGCGGGTCGGACGGGTCCCCGTTCCGGTCGGTGTCGGAATGGCTGGAGTCCATCAAGATGAGCCAGTACAGCGAGAACTTCACCTGCGCCGGGGTACTCACCATGGAGCAGGTGTTGCAGATGAGGAACGAGTAAGTAGAGGCCAGTGTGTGTGCTCTTTAAGGTGACCAGAGTAGTGTCACATGACCAAACAAAAGTGCTTACCCCATCGTTATTTGAAGGTATACTGTACCTTTTAAATAATCAGTATTATAATGAAGGTTTACCTTTAAATATATATTATGTATTAATACTCTGGCAGTGGTAAGCAGCCTCGGCTTTGCTTAGGCCACATCACCACCGCCATCCACCTCCACCATTATTTTCCAATAACGGGGCACCCCAGTGTGGTTAGCCCTCCGCTTATACCGCAGTTACCAACAATGGTTAGATATTAGTTACTTTCATCAATAATATCATTTTGTTTTCCCATCAACTTGAAATCATCTGAAATTGTAATACTATTTTGGAACGCATTGAGCATATTGTTTTTGCATTGTCAAGGAAACATCTGTTTCATCTGATGTTCTATTGGACCGAATGTATGATTTGTAGCGCACTGATCGGATCGGAATCCTTAAAAGGCAGCGGCTTCCTGTTATTGCAAAATAATGCTCACCCTTGGAACGTTATTGACCAATCCGAAAGTATTCAACAATGCTGTGGCATATTTAAAGGAATTTTCTGTGTTGTTTTATAAAAAGCTTTTTAATGTGCCAAAAGCATATTTTACCCATGGTACGATATTTGGTTGGATACTTGGCTACAAAAAAAGAAAAACCAAAACGACTGAGGGAAAGAGTGGCAGCCTGGTGGCAGTGGCTTGTGGTTTCCTCCTGCTCCCTCTTCCGTCTGTCCACCATTCTCCCTCTCTCCCAGCCCTTCACCCACATCGCTACAAGTACTGGGCAGCGGCCACTTTCCACCCAAACCGCCGGCTGTGCTGGGCCGGTTTAGGGCAAAGGCCTTTGTGGGGCTCTCTAACATTAAAGTAGTGAAGAACGGAAAAGAAAAGAGAGAGAAAATAGCACGGGGACCAGAAGGCACTGGGGGACAACGAGGGTAGTAGATCGGACAGATGTGAGAATCTACAAAATCTACATAAAAGAATCTCCCGATAGTTGTCACTTTTGTGAGTTTGGAAAGAGTGTTCCTGCCCTCCCCGGTTATCAAATCAGTCGGGATAAGCGTAGCAAAACCGCGGTGGTGACACAGCAGTCCACATAGTCCAATCGTTTGTGAAGTCCCTAAAGTAGGAGCAGGCCATCGCAGGGACCAGGACTTATCCCTAACCACATAAAAGTCCTGCAGCAGGGGATACGTTACTACAGAGTCAGTGATGCCAGATGACACCCGGGTCACAAAGCAGACGAGAGGTAGCCTTTGAAGTGGGGCGAGTGTGGGCTAGTGAGACCGGGCCTGGCGTCTCCCATCTGGGAGCACTCTCTAACCAGAACCAGCAGCTATTTACGACCCACCCTCCGGTTGCCAGACGAGTGATTCATGGTCGACTGGGAGAATCCTCGTTAAGTAATTAAGGCTGTGATTAGGGCTTTGAGTATGGGCTGCCATGCAGCATCTCTCCCCCCCCCCCCCCCCCCCCCCCCCCCCCCCCACATCCTTATGCCACTCATTAGAACAGTGGGTCCCTGGTGGTACGTGAGCGGGTTCCAGGGGATACTTGTTGTAAAGATTTGGGTTTTGCTTTGTTACACCTACGAAATAGTAGTTATGACGTATAATATGAATATATACCACAGGGCCCGTGACATTCCTTATCACACCAGTGGTTTAGTAGGTCACATGAGTGTTGGCTAAAGGGTAACCTTGGAGACCGCAGTCTTACTACGCAATAGCAGAACATATGGGTGGAGACGGCACAGATCCTGGGCCGGAAACCAAACCATGAAAGGGGCGGAGTTACGCCTTGTTTCCTTTTTCGAGATATTCTACCGAAGAGCGACTGATTCGCCCGAGTGGATCAAGCTTTCAGAAGGAGATTTTTTTTTTTCAAAGGTCAATTTCTACAGTGACCAGTCTACATGGTGTTAGTTTGAAACAGACACTTTTCTAAAAATGTCCCATCCGGGACAGGATGTTTACTAGTGCTGGCCGAGTTCCTGTTTGCGGTTAGCCAATTACATGCTAACAGGTTCCCGCCTTCAGCAACATGATTGGTAGAAACAATTATGAAGTGAAAAGCTTACCCAAATTTGCTGGTCTGCTGTCAGACTTAAGATTTTTTTAATCTTTGTGAGACTAGCTAAAGGGCGATTATACCGTTTATTGGCCCATTGAATTGTGTTTGGAGAGGAGTTGACTCACTCTTGTCTCTCTACTTAGGGACATCAAGAACATCGGTGTGAGACTCCCGGGCCACTTGAAGAGGATCGCGTACAGCATCTTGGGCTTGAAAGACCAAACCAGCACTCTGAGCGTCTTCGCCATGTGACACGTGCAGCGAAGGGAGCTGGGGGCGGGACACACTGAGCGAGTACGCCCCGCATCGCTAGGGAAACACACGGGACTGTCGGCCAATCAGGAGACGAGCTGCAGGGACAGCTCTGGATTCGCTGACTCAGATGCAAACGCACCAAGCCCGACAAGAAATAATACAGCGATAAATATAGTATGTATATACACATAATTACAAAAAGATTCATACAAACGTGGCTTCAGCATTTTGTCCCATACAAAAGAGTGCCAGTGGTTTACGTATGGTGAGATACTAATAATAAACCAGGCCGGGTCAGTGCCGTCGTATGGAAGGATTCTGGGGTTAGCTACCCCCCCCCCCCCCCCCACCACCACCCCATGGTGATGATGTCATCCTGGCATCTCTCTTAATTGGCACTTTGGTTTTCCCTCCGTAAAGAGGGTGGAGCTACGGAGAGCTTGGGCTGGCCAAAGACGAGACCTGGAGTGACTGGCGTGCTTGGTGTTATCGGCAATGCCTTAGTACTACCGAATACTGAGCTATTATCGTATCGCTGATTTTATTTGAGAAGACACACACACACACACACACACACACACACACACACACAAGGTACTCTACATATAGTTTATTGAGACACTTGTTATAAGGCAATTACCTAACATTCAATCAATGATTTGAACATCTTCTTCATGTAGCACTTGAGTAAAGCATCAATTTTGTTCTGAGGGGGTTTCAATCTAAGTGAAACTTCATATGATAACGTGTAAAACTGGATGCAGCATTGAGATATTGTGAGATAGATTTCATTTAGAATACATAGTTTTTCTGGCTGTAGCATATCTATGATGAGCAATAGGTTGAAGTTAGCTGACTAATTACACCTCCTAATAATGCATTATCAATATGGGTATTAGGTATAGAATCAGGGCTCGTGAGGATTTTGATATCCTGATCAATTTAAGTTTAGCTCACAATTTCTTGTTTCATTGAGTTTTGTTTTACGCAGAGCTGAGAGGAATTATATAAATTTTACTGGCTAATCCATATCTGGAATGGTTCCGAGTTATCATTTGAATCAATCAAAAGGCCAAGTTAACCCATAGGCTTCTCTGTTGTTCTGCGTGCTTCAGATGGGCTGTTCTACATTGTGAGTTGGTTTCAGTGTGTTTTAAATGAATTTTCTCTCAGAGCTCTGAATATCTATATGACTGCAAAACTGTTATTACTGATGTACACCTTCCTTTACTTGAATTTCTGTATTTTTTTTTCTATATATCAATATTTTTTTAATGTAGTGGTAGAGCCATTTTTGGAAAATGGATTGTTTTTCTTGTTTCTCTTTGCTGCAGTTGTATTTTCTTTATTTTAATACATTTTGTATGATTTTACTATTTAGCATATTACCAAACTTGTTCATCACTGTGTGTATCTTAGGTAACTGTAATCCAAGGGATGACTTCTAGTGTTTGCTGCCTTTTGGGACATTTTAAGGAAACAATTGAATATGCTATCTCTAGTTCATCAATCAAAAGCAAACACCCTCCTTTTGCCCTTTTGTTTCATAGTATATTTAATAGCTTATTTATTTTTGACTTTTATTTATTTGTCACAAAAACATTGAACAGCGATTAAGAATTGGAGGCTATGTCCATATGATTAAAAAGAAAATTAAGTTCATTATGTACATTCTGTTAAAAAAATTCTCAGAGAATTACATTTTCTTCACTACGTTTGTTGAGAAATAAAATATTTTGAATAAAAAAGTGATTGTATAACAATAATTCGCACCAAAGAGACAAGTTTATGTACATAAACCTCATTATATAGACATAACTTATCTATCCTTATCATAATGCAGTTCCCAATCCTACTTAGATGAATATTGTATTGTGTACAGTGTTTGTGTGCTTATTAATTAATTATTAAAAACGTGTGTGTGTGTGTGTGTGTGTGTGTGTGTGTGTGTGTGTGTGTGTGTGTGTGTGTGTGTGTGTGTGTGTGTGTGTGTGTGTGTGTGTGTGTGTGTGTGTGTGTGTGTGTGTGTGTGTGTGTGTGTGTGTGTGTGTGTGTGTGTGTGTGTGAATAGCTTTTCACGTGCTTTTCACATTTCACCCTCACACCCCCCTCTACCACACGCACACACGCAGTCCTGCATGCCCACTTTACATTTTGCTATTTCTGCGGAGATGTTCTGTGGAGATAAAGACAATGGATAAATGCGTGTGTGCGAGAGAAAGAGAAATTATTTACATGTGTGTGTGTGTGTGTGCTAGTAAAGTGTTGTTTCACATGGGGCTAAATGATCCACATTAGAGTGCATTATGGTGTTGAACCTTCACCTAAAAAGCAGTTCAGTAAAGACTTAATACACCTAATAGGAGCAGACCTGCCCATTACTTTCAACATTCCACCTTGAGAGGCCCAACGCACTAATCTCACTGTATCTTTGACCTTGCTGTGAATCCCCGACCGAGACTCCATTTCGATGAATGTGTTAAACAAACCATCTCAAGCATTCCATAGATAAGAGAAATGTATGTAAAAACCTGGTCAGTATGGAGATTATTTATTAATCTCAGGATGGCAGAACTGGTAAATAAAGAGACAGAAGCCACCATGGAACTCCATACAGAGAGCCATGGTGGGAGATTGTCCTTGAGGCTTGCTCCTTGTCCCAGTGGCTTTCTGAAGGAATGTCATGCCTTGAAATAGTCCTGGGTTTGAGTGGCGACAGAAAACCAACAACGTCTTCCACCGTTTTACGACATTGTCCGCTGGTCTAATATTACAGCATTTAATGTTTTGTTCATAATTATTCATATGGGTAATAAATAAAATAAAAAAGACGGTGATTAGATTGATGGGAATTCATATATGTGTATGTAATGGAAACCAAATGTGGCTGAAGATTATATCGGCGTGGTATATCAGCCGCTGTTATTGAGGGTATAATTTGATTGTCTGCACACTGAAAGGAATGAGTGTGTGTCGTAGTCTAGTGTCTGTCATTAAGACTGAAAATGAGAGGGATTCACAGAGAGAGAGAGAGAGAGAGAGAGAGAGAGAGAGAGAGAGAGAGAGAGAGAGAGAGAGAGAGAGAGAGAGAGAGAGAGAGAGAGAGAGAGAGAGAGAGAGAGAGAGAGAGAGAGAGAGAGAGAGAGAGAGAGAGAGAGAGAGAGAGAGAGAGAGAGAGAGAGAGAGAGAGAGAGAGAGAGAGAGAGAGAGAGAGAGAGACCATTGAGTTCGGAGCCGTCCCGGACCACAATAGCAGTCTGGTGGTTGGTGTGGAGGCTGGGCATTCTGGGGCTGCTATTTAAAGGCCTTGTGGATTCTTCCACACTGGGGGCGTGGCTCTACCCTTTTGGGGGGGGGGGCGTGGGTCTACTCTCCTATCTCTACCCTGTTGTCTTGTTTTCTTTTGTTAAAGGTTTGATAAAAAATAATGCAATGTTCATTTGTGGCCTCTTCCCTTCCATCGTGGGTAGTTGATGTTCTGTTGTTATTGTTATTGCTGTTCTTCTTAGCTCACAGCTCTAAGATTCATGTGTGGAATACTAAAAATCTAAATGTGAAGGAATTTACATTCATACTAATTTTAGGGATGGGTCCCTAACCAAACAAATCCTCACAATTTGGATCTATATTAGTCCTCTGCATCTCCTCTCTCTGCTCTTTTGCTCAGTAAACCTCTGGGGACGTTTAAAGATACTTCCACAACTCTCTAGTTGTTTTTTAAAGAATTATATTTCATTATTCCATATCCTTTTAAAGAAATCACTTAAAGTGACAATGTCTAAGATTTTCAAATAAATCTGTTTAGTCACAATCTATCACCGAATGAGGTAAAACAATGGTGATTGAGCCTATGGCCCAATGATGAAAGCCCTTGCATTTGCAGTATTGTACAAACTGGGTGTCGGTGGCAACACTGTTTGTATCTCTGGAAAAAAAGATACAAACAGTGGTTTGGCTTATCGCCAAGGTGTCGCCAAAGAGAGAGATCAAACTGAATTTTAAACAATCAAACAGAAATCTTCGAGATCATCATTTTGAATAACTCAAATAAAATGTAAAGATCTTCCTTTTTATACATTTTTACAAAAATGGAACGGTGGAAATTAAATGCAATGATTATCTGCTACAGCCAGGAGAAAAGAGTCCTAAAATATGCTTGACATGTGTCTGTTTTTCATGTGTGAGGACAAGGCAGCTCCACAGAACCAGCAACTGGCTGGCGATTCGAATGAAATGTCTGTGGCAGAAACACAAGCCCCTGTTGATACAAGTCTTGTCGTTCTTTGTATATTTTCAAACTGTCTGCCTAATGTGATCCATAGGCCTGACCCTGCCTTAGCCATAGCCCATGTTGTTCAGTGTAAATAAACCCTGACAAATGGAACTAGAGAGCTCTGTTAACATGAAGTTTGTTTATTCTCCACATCAACTACTCTCTACCAGTTAAAGGCTTGGATAGGAGTTCATGTTTCCTGTGAGGTAAAATAACAGATTAAGACTTTTCCCCTCTCTAAAGTTAGCAGGGGAAGTTGCTTCAAGGTCTGGCCGGGTATTGTAGCCTTACTTTGTTGCTCTCCCAGACCTTTATAAGCAAAAACTAAATTGGAGTCCTTTGGAGCCTTGCTGTCCCCCCCCCCATAATGAAGCAGAATCGTGCTCTGCAAACACTTTTTCTTTTTACTGCACACAACATGGGTGGTTTAGCCTTTCCCCGGTCCACATGGACCTCAGATGCCACCGGATTACCTCTATACCTTCCAGTGGGCCTGAGCCTCAACGGAGGAGCCCCACAACATCCCGGGACGTCAAATAACCATAAAAACATAATAAAAGCCTGTAAGGCCGTGTGTCACTGTGTGTCCCACGCTCGTGCAGCATGACACATCTTCACTTCACTTAATGGTCCTTTTTTCCTCTTTTACCTCTTCCCCTCCCAACCCTCTCCTCTGTGTTTCAGTCTGTCTCCGTGTGCTATGGAGGCCATTCATCGTCCTCTGCACAACATGTACCACAGCAGATAATGAGGGTCATTAAAGCAATTAGAGACTGCAGGGAAGGGGAGGCTTATTTAGGCCCTGAGGCCCTGTAGACCCACTGGAGCTGAGGTGGTCCACAGCTGAATCTCTGCTAGTGCTTATAGGAGAACAGTGCTGAAATTTTCTAATTTCTCATTACAGCCCCATTCGCGCAATTTCCTGTCAGCGTATCAGCCTTAGAAAAGCTATGCCATTGCTGTAGGCTATGGCATTGCTATGGCCCTGCCAAAATCTGTTCGTTTTATCCCAGAACTTTTTTTTGGGGGGGGGGGGGAGAACAAGGCAACCTTTATATGTTTGTGATCATAATGAGTTCCTGCTCACCTGTGGATCTTACGAAGGATGACAGGCCTGAACAGATAAAACACAGACCAACCGTTAGATTGCCGGGGAACTGGGAACAATTTGCCATCGATCTGCAATCATTAAGTAAAGAAAATAGTATATACATTTTGTGGAAGTAGTTTAGTAAAGTAATTTGTAAAGTCATATAGTCAAGTATTTAGTGAAGTATTTAGGAATGTCATCTAGTAAAGTAATTTAGTAAAGTAATTTAGAAAAACATTCTTCACCTTTTTAATTTATGTATTTGTTATCTTGTTATTTTCATGTATGTCCTGTTGTAGCTGTCTGCTTTGGGATCCCACACAACATATTCCTGCACAGATTTCTGCAGCCACAAAATCAAGAATGTCTTTATATATATGGACTCCAAAATAATTTATATTTTCAAATTCCTTTCACTTTTCTGCTACTGGACGAAAACCACATTCCCATCAAATCCCTTCAAATAATTTGATTTGTTTGTGTCCATCCATTCTGTTGTTGATGAAACATTTCAGGCAGACATACAAGTTCCACAGAGAACATGCTGTTTAGCTCCCTAGGATCATAACACACACTGGCTGTGGGTCCTAGATGCTTGTTTATTCAGGCAGTGGATATGAGAGTTGTAGTTTTGCTTAGCTCCCTGTAGGGAGGTTTACATAAGCAGAGGGTTGAGTCAGGTTATGGGATTCTTCGGAGGGCGGAGGAGATGGTGAAATGGTCGAGGTAACAAAAGTAAAACAGCATTGTTTTGCTTTAGGTTTCAAGATGACTAGGGTTATGTTTTTATCTCTATATCCTCTTTACATAGGAGGGGATTCACTCATGGTTCATAAAAAGTCAAACAATGGTCTGATATGCATTCAAAGCAATGTAGGAACAGACAAATGTGAACATTTTCAGTAATCTTTGCGAAAAGGGTAATCAAGCTATATTAGCTTTTGCAGTGACTCACAGGACAATGATTGGCTGTAAGTTTATGCGTCGACCAACTCCAAATTCTATGGGAAAGGATTTATTAATAAATTTGTATGTCATGTTTCCTCTCCAACCACACGGGGGCAGACTTACTCCTCGTATGGGCTGCCGCTGCACTACCAACACCTTTAACTTTTCCTTTTACTGCTTTCTTTTGAACAGATTTCGACGGAATGAAGTTATTTTACCATATAAGTTGTACATTTTTGAATATATGGTGTTGTTAACGATGCACAAATGTATGTGGATAATATGAGTAAGACATCTCAAAGTATCTTCGTATTGTGGGTTCGGTTGGGTGTTGGTTGTGAGGTTGCCAGGTTTGCCCTGGATCCGTCAAGCTCGACAATCAGAAAAATATATAACACACTTAAAGACATACCTCACAAAAACATGCAATGGATAATGTAAGGTAATACATGTAATGAAGCAGAACATTGTGAAAGCCCCCCGATTGTCTTTGTAATGTTCTGTAGATGAGAAAGAGTCTGACTCTTGACCTGAAGTGAGGTCCCGCCACCGTATCAAATCCGCCGTTGACTATAATTTTCCTTTCTGCCTTCCCCGGGTGATCAGGCTTGAAGGAAGATGTTTAAAAGCATCGAGATGCATGGTTGCTAAGGGAACAGGCTTTCCCCGGTGATGAAGATTGTCGGGGATTATGTCATTGGAGTCCCAACTTCACTTCATTAAGGCGACAAGACAACAGCAACCCAACATAATATTACTGTGTGTTTAGTGTAGCAGCTGGTGCCCATGGCTGTGTGCGTGAGTGAGTGAGTGAGTGAGTGTGTGTGTGTGTGTGTGTGTGTGTGTGTGTGTGTGTGTGTGTGTGTGTGTGTGTGTTTGTGTATGCATGCATGTGAGTGTATGCATGCATGTGAGTGTATGCGTGTGTGTGTGTTTCTGTGTATATGCATGCATGTGATTGCATGCATGTCTGTACGTATGTGTGTGTGTGTGTGTGTGTGTGTGTGTGTGTGTGTGTGTGTGTGTGTGTGTGTGTGTGTGTGAATGCATGCATGAAAGTGTGTGTGTGTCTGTATGTGTGTGTGTGTATGTGTGTGTGTGCGTGCGTGCATGCATATGTGAGTGACTACATGTCTATGTATGTATGTGCACATTCATGTGAGTCTGTGCATGTGTATGCGTATGAGGATATATTTATGTTGGCATATAAATCATGTCAAAAGATAGACTTATAGAGTCAAGATCTGAGTAAACGGGAAATCGGACAATATTGTCAATGTATATTCTGTGAGGCTCTGTAAAGACGTTGCTAAAGTCTTCTTTATTCTTCATCCCTTATTCATGTTAAGACATTACTGGACACTTAGTGTTCTGCCATCTTGAGACACAATAATATGAATATGTGGGAGGAGAATGGGAGAGGGAAAGATCCTCAGCAAACAGGCACTCTGCTGTTCCCCCTTTTTACCTTCCGCTCTCTCCCCCCTCCCCACACTCTCCAATACCCTCTCTCTCTTTCTCTCTCTCGCTCTCCCTCTCTCTGTCACTTGTGCTCTCATCTTTATATGGACGAGTCAGACAAGAATATCAACATACTGCTTCGAAAAACAGATCAGATATTTTATCCTCTTTCTCTCCTTCACTGTTTTCACTGCACTCTATCATCTCTCTCTCTCTTTCTCTCTCTCTCACTCTCTCTCTCTCTCTCTCTCTCTCTCTATCGCTATTCCTGCTCTCTCCCCTCACAGCCAACCTCTTCTCTCCTCCCGTAACCATGGTGAACAGATAACCGCTTCTCCGGCCGTCCTGACATCATGGGTACCTGCCTCTGCAAAGGTCAGTTTGTCTGTCTGTCTGTCTGTCTGCTGGGCTGTCTGCCTGTCTATTCAGCGAACTCTGTCTGTTCGTTTTTCTGTCAGTCTGTCTGCCTACCTGTCTGTCTGTCTGTCTGTCTGTCTCTCAGTCAGTCTTTCTGTTTTTAGGTCAGTCAGTCAGTCTGTCTGCCTGTCTGCCTGTCATTTTGCAGCTAGCTAGTGTTTGGCCTCTTGTGCAATACGTCTTACGGGTGTCGCTGAATGTACAACATTGTACATTCATCATTGATGTACAACTTGATGGCCTGATTCTTTTGTACCTTGCTGCTCTGTGGTCCAATGCTTGCAGAGTCTATGTAAATATGTGGTTTTTGTTCTGTATGGACCCTTTCAGTTAGGCTCATCCCCCAGTGGTAAAGTATTCCCTCTGGACGGAACATTTAAATATTTAAATTGATTTCCCTCTGCTTTTGTACTCTATTCTTCATTTTCTGTTTATTTGTGTCAGCAAGACAGGCTGGCAGACTGCAGATTAAGGAGTAAACAGTCGAGATCAGACGATATAATCACAGTTCAACCCTGCTGTGATTGGTGGATGTCACTTTCTACGACAATGTTAAACACAAGGAGAAGTAGTTTGTTTTTAAAATTAGTCATATTTCTTAAGTTCCAATTCATTGCATGAACAACCTTGCTTTTTTATGTATTTATCTATTAGTTTTGAGCTACTCTGCCTTATATTATTGACTTAACTGTTGTAGATACAATTTGTGTGTGTGTGTTTGTGTGTGTGTCTGTGTGTGCATGTGTGTGCGTGTGTATGTGTGTGTGTTTGTGGATGTGTGTGTGTTTGTGTGCGTGTGTGTGTGCGTGCGTGTATGCGTGTGTGTGTGTGTGTATGTGTGTGTGCGTGCGTGTATGCGTGTGTGTGTGTGTGTGTATGTGTGTGTCTGTGTGTGTGTGCGTGTGTGTGTGTGTGTCACAGAGCTCCACCTCTCCATGGCGGTATTGCACGGTGAAGTGGAGGAAGGGCAGCCCCCACCTGGACCGGTGTGTTCTAGACGTATTTCTTCCCTTAAGGGCTGGTACTCCTGTATTGGCCTATTTTGTTTCTATTGGATGACATCACTGAAGTAAACTGGCCAACTGTTAGCCTGATCTGAAGCAGTAATAGGCTAACACTTTGTATCGGTTGTAACCATTGAACGACTAAGATGCTAATAATAGGCTAGTAAGGCAAGACAACGTTTTATTTATTTTTCACCCTTCAAAAATGTACTTAGTAAATAATTGGAACTATGGTGTAATGTTGCAAGAAAATATGTTAATTGTTCCATATTTATTTTCATCTATATATTTAGCAGAGCGACCCTAATCCTCCTGACAGCAGCATGACTGATAAGATCAGTAGATATGATGTTGGAGAGCTAGCCACTTCCTCTCTGCTTGGTAATATACACACACGCACGCACGCACACACACACACACACACACACTTGCATGCAGTCACCCACACTTTATCTATCTATCTATCTATCTATCTATCTATCTATCTATCTATCTATCTATCGCTCTCGCTCTCGCTCTCGCTCTCGCTCTCGCTCTCGCTCTCGCTCTCGCTCTCGCTCTCGCTCTCTGTCTCTGTCTCTGTCTCTCTCAATCAATCAATCAATCAATCAACCAATCTCTCTCTCTCTCTCTCTCTCTCTCTCTCTCTCTCTCTCTCTCTCTCTCTCTCTGTGTCTGTATGTCTGTCTGTCCATCTGTCTTCAGGCTTGGTGGCCACCATAAAAGACCACATCACCAAGCCCACGGCTATGGCCCAGGGCCGGGTGGCCCACCTGATAGAGTGGAAGGGCTGGGGGGGCGGGGGAGGCAGGGGAGGCGAGGCGGGGGCGACTAGCGGGACCTGGGGCTGCGGAGCTGGAGAGGTATGGAAGGGTCTGGGGGCGGAGCTGCAGGACGATGAGCTGCTCTACTCCCAGATGACAGACGAGATCAAGGAGGCACGCTTTGCTGCAGGTTGTAATGAATGGCTAATTAACGGCTTATTGTAACGTGTTATCGTTTGTATTTATAGCTATATTATTAGCAGGGTGAGACCCGGTCCGACCAGAGTCAATTTATGTTATATATTAATATATTTACATTTCCCGAACTGAGTAACCCCTGGTCAGATTATCCGATTATTATATTTATATTATTATATTATATAATAATATTTATATTATTATATTTGTATTATTATATAATCATAATGTATATATATAAATATTATTCCATTTATATTATTTGATTATCCGATTATTTGATTATTTTATTATTAAATTATTCGATTAAGGTGAGCCAGGGTTTAACTAGAGTAACCTTTTCCTGGTCAGTTTGTCCGATTATTATATTATTATCAAGATGAGTGAGGGTTTAACTAGAGTAACCTCAACCTGGTCAGTTTGTGAGATTATTATATTATTATCAAGGTGAGTGAGGGTCTGACTAGACCAACACTGGTCAGAGTATCCAGGCCTGAAGAGACACTTGGCTTTTGGGAATTCATTATTGATCAGCTTTCTCACCTCTTGTTATTTGATTTGTTTGTTTAGCTGGAGAAAGCAAAATGGTTGTTCTCAGTCAATTGAAGTGGCTCTTGTGTTTCCTGGTGTTGTTGTTCAGGAGTAGCTGCGCAGTTTGCCTTAGCGGAAGCAGCCATGAATGTCTGTTCCATGGACGACATCGACCAGCCCTCTGTCAGCTGGGAAGGTAATAATAATTTGCTTTATTTATAATAATTAGCTTCAGTGAAAGATACTTTTTTTGTTCATATATACATGATTGCAATTGGTTAGTGTTTTTGTAATAACAATATGTCGATTAAAATAGGATACTTTAAAATGCATCACAATCAAATTTAATTTGAAGTTTGATTATAGGACCAGTTAAAAGCTGAACTGAAAAGTCAAAAGTCAAACATTGATCACAAAGCTAACAATGTTTGATAGTGAAGGTTTGAGTTTGGAATTCGAAGGTTGGAATTCCGGCCATCATTTTTTCTTCATCTTAAACAGCTTTTATTTCTTACATAAACCATTGTTTGGACCGAACCCCTTTAAACCCCCTCCCCTTCAGCAACACAGAGCCATTACCTGTCCTACTACCTGCGAGACGGCGGGGGTGTTGGTGTTCCACAGCATCTCCACGACATCCACCCGGGCGGCCAGGCCAGCCCCGTCAGCTACGCCACAGAGTCACCACCGCCGGCTGTCCTCCACCAAACGCCACCCCCTCCGTCCTCCGTTCCTGCCGTCGCCACCGCCCAGACACACGGAGAGGTCTTAGAGACGCTAGAGAGCGGCAGAAGGCTTCAGCAGGTTGAAAGCAGCTCTCTATCTGAGGACGAGGTGTTCTATAACTAGGGGTGGACTGCTCCTGCTGGGACTGCACTAAAGTAGGGCCACACGCCACACACACACACGTACGCACTCACGCACACACACGCACGCACGCATGCACGCACGCATGCACGCACACATGCACGCACACGCACACACACACGCGCGTCCATCACCCATGTTGGCAAAAACAGCCAGTAGCACCTCAGGGTCCCTTTCTAGGGTGCGGTCACGTCATTCCCTTTCTCTCTCTCTCAAGAAGCCTCTTTCCTGTCCCTCTTTGCTGTCCTGTCCACAAAAAGACAAAGAAAAGCCCAAACAAAGACAACATCTCCTAAAGCCCCGCCCACCTGTGAGCCATCCAACCAGGGAGCAGTTCTCCCGGTGGTTCCATCAGAAGGCTCCTCACTGGGGCTTTGGATGCTATGAGACCCAATAGACTCCAAGCTAGCACGCAATGGATGAATAGTTCAATCACATGCCTTCAATCGTGACAATATCTTTTTACGTACAATTCATTTATTTACCCTCCCAACCGCTATTCTTCAGACTGCTTTTGTGTCTCTCTGAAATTAGACAGAAGGGAGTAAAAGGCAAATAGGAAGATGGTACGAGAGGGAATGCAAGGGAGGAAACGGATTATCTCCGTCCATCGTAGAATTCCACACAAGACATTTGTTATTTTGTCACACAGGCGCTCGTCTCCTCTGTTGTCCCACCGGTGGAACTCTAGACCATGTTCAGCCGATCAGATAAGAAGGGGACATAACAATGGGAGCAAAATGGGAACAGAACTATGGTACTGCTCGGAATAATTCAGTTGGACCGTTGCCATCGGCCCCCGTCGAGGCCATCATTCTCTCTCTCTCTCGCTCTCTCTCTCTCTCTCTCTCTCTCTCTCTCTCTCTCTCTCTCTCTCTCTCTCTCTCTCTCTCTCTCTCGCTCACTGATAACAACCAATATCCAAGACAATAGGAGCACAACGGATCCAGAGCTGTGAGTAGTATGGTGTTGAGGCAGCAATTGGACTCTTTCCAGGAATAGAGGGAGGAGCATTTCTCTGGAGAGTACAGACTTTGCAGACACATGTCTTCGTGATCGTATTCGTGAAGTAATGGAGGGAAAAATCGATTCCTTCTGACGTTAAGAATGTGACGCACTGCAGTTTGAAATAAATTGCGATTAAACACGCTGTTTTGTGTCTAGCCAGAATGAATGTATTAAAGAGCCATTTTTGTATTCGTATTTTTGCCATCAGTCAGACCCTGGGGTCGATTCAAAATAGAGGCCATTATAGTGAGTAGCCGTAGTACGCATTTGTACACAAGCCATGAGAACTCTGTTGGAGCCTACGATACGGCAGAACCCGACAGAGGTGGACCTTGTCATATTAACAGGCACCAATGTGCAATACTATGTTACACAAAACATAATGACAGGCAGGGTGATATCACAATGTCTTTTACTCTGTAGAGGAGGCACTGTCCGCATACTGTGAACAGAAGCAACAGTTGGCCAACAAGTCACTTTTTAAGGTGAAGGTGTCTGGTGTAGTTCAGTCACAAAGTAGGGTAATACATCCTGTTCTTTATTGTATACTGTCCTGTGTATTGACAGAACAACAGGCATTATTTTGGTGCAATATCCTGTTTTTTTTTATATATAATCACATATCGTTGTTTTGGTCAGTAGCTATAGAGGACTTAACCCAAAAAGGTTGTCCTAAAATAAATGCTTATCGTTTTTATTTAAATATGTTTGTTTTATGTATTACTGGATTTATTCAACTCTGTTTGTATTAATTTCCATGTTCAATCATTCCCATGTTTATTTATTTCCACATTCATTTTTCCCCTACTTCCTTGCCTGTGAGAAATAATGATAGACGAAGCAAAATGTTTTTGACCCAGAACTGTCAGTAGAAAGAAATATAACAGCTTTTAATTGCTGCTACATTATATTGTTACTCAAGAACTTTTATGTTGTATAAAATATATTCATTAATATTACTGTTTACTATTGAGTCATTTCTTGATCTACCAGAACAACCAGTTGGCAACAAGAAGATGGGATTTACACATGAAAACAACACAATGTTATGTACTATTGATATTATCATTATTACTATTAATATTATTATTATTATTATATGGATATATATGTTTAAGTTGAGTCACGATCATAATTGATAGATAGCAAAAAGTGAGTTTAGAGATTCCTCCTTCTTTAATTATTATGATGGTTAAATCATGGTGGTTCGGTGTACACAAACACACTGAACTGAATGATAAAAGCAATCATATAACCATGCTCTTGATGTGCTTATTATCCCCGGAAGGCATAGACATGAAGCAATAAGATATGTTTATGATGAAGATGTGGAGGATGTTGAAGTCAGTAAGTTTTCATTGTTATGGTAATGAGAAGAGGGGAATACATATGAACACAGAAGCAGCAATCAGAGGTCTCATCAGACGGAGACGGGTTTGTTCTTCTAAAGGTCATCTCTCTGCACCACAGCTCATATTTCCCTGCAGGCCGCTTCTACTAATATCCTCTTCATCTGCGGGACGGAAATGCAGATAGAGTGGGATGAAGGCAGGGGAGGGAGCAGCGGGAGAGAACGGGAAAAGGAGGAAAACGTCAAGCAGAGAAACGTGCCTTGTGTTGTGAAAGCTGCCCACCGTGTTGGATATGTTGGATAACTACGGTATTTCTCGTGGACGAATATGAAACAAAAATAAACGTGACTATGTCAGGTTTGTTCGTGATGTGAGAAAGTGTGTCCGCACGTGTGTGTTAGAATGTGTATTACCTCAGCCCATGTGATGAGTCCCACTAGGTTCCCTTTGTGTGTCACAAACAGAGTGTGTGTGGGGAGCAGGTTCAGAACACCATGGACCTGATAGAGACCACACACACACGCACACGCACACATACACACACAGACACGCACACACACACACATGCACACTCACTCACACACACACACACACACGCACACGCACGCACACATACATGCACACACACACACACACACATCATGAACCATTCTGGGGGACAAACACACACACATTTTCCCTACTTGTCTACTTGCCTTTTGTAAATTATGGCTTGGAGATAACTGGGCAGAAGTTGGATGAACAAAACAGACCTCTCCCACCCTCTCCACCATACCTTGAAAAATATGCCGGGGGGGGGGAGGAGGATTCAGAGACCACACCCTTAATACCCTACAGTCGAGTTTGTTAAGTGACTTTGAGGACGTATATAAAACTTTTTGACATTTGATTGACAAGATATTTGGTGGGTGTGTAGTGGATACGCCCCTCTTGTGATATATTATGGTCATTTCGCGTTTTTCGATGCTATTGTCCATCACTTTAATGTTTATGTTTACTTGCTGTCCGTGTGCATACACACACAAGGAGTCCACCACAGGGATGTCTGGATGCATGCTGGAGTCAACAAATCTCTAAACCTCTGTTAGTCCAGCGGCCCTCTCTAGCATCGCCCCCATAGGCCCCAGCAACTCTCCTATTGGGTGCAGATGAGTCAGTCCCACGCTCACACATCAAGCTCATAAACAACTGCATTCATCAGACGGTTACAGGAGATGGAAACTGGGAGATATATAGATCAATAATATAATATAACAGAAGGACCTCTGATTTGCCCTCTAAATAATAATAGCCTGTTTGTCCATTATTTTCTCTGGCAACTTTGGCATGCAAGAAATCTCAAAATACATCATCAACCATGATGTGCAGAAAACCATGCAGTGTTACTGAGATATAAGAAAGTAGTCCTAACCCCAGACAAATTCTGAAGACATTTCTGTTCTGCTTTCAGGGCAAAAATCGTACTGAGATCGTACTGCACTCAAATGCTTGCATTATAAACGTGTGATGAAATATCAAATAATCAGAACAGATTTATAAAAATAACAACAAAATGTGTGAAGCCTATTAGTTCAGACTGTGGTACGTCTTTGATTAGTTTTTTTGTGAGCAAGTGTTTGTCTGTATAATAACAGCGACAGCGTAGACCCCTGGGGTGAGAGAGGTAAAGGTCTGAAGGGTCTCTACTCGGGGACCGATAAGCCACACCTTCTCCTCCAAAACGCCCAAAAGCGGCTCCTAAACAACATAATACAACAAACACATTGCAAAAAAGAAAAAAAATGAAAAATGCGTCCACCATGCAGAAAAACAGGATCTCTGATCTCTCTCTCTCCGAGGCTTGAGAGTGTTGTACTGTGGAAAGACATTATCTCTGACTCACCGTACATAAACACTGCCATGAAATGTCCAGCAGGCAGGGGCAGTGTACACACTGGGACCAGCATCCACAGCTGAACACGATAACAGACACACCAACACTCACACATATGCTCAGAGAAAAATATTAGAAACATATTGTTACATATTAGCTGTGTGGCTCATTGGATTCTATTAAATCCGGCAAGTATAAGTAGTTATACTGAACTATACCTTAGATGTCATGTACTGACCGACAGTGAGGGAGAGTCAGCAATGCAATGAAAAAGGCCA
Organism: Lota lota; assembly: GCA_026745465.1. Taxonomy (NCBI): domain Eukaryota; kingdom Metazoa; phylum Chordata; class Actinopteri; order Gadiformes; family Lotidae; genus Lota; species Lota lota. The sequence goes on along the minus strand of JACYXH010000298.1, from coordinate 890,792 downwards.
AAGCAGCTGAGTACAGAGCCTTCCTGTTTACAGACAGAGATACGCACATGGGCCTTATTAACCTAGCGGCCATCTTGGTTCCATCATGATTCTAAATGCTAGCTGGGTTGAGGAACTGAAGGGTGAAGGTAAGGCCCAAGTTGTAACTACTTTATCCAGAACCTGTGTTTTCACACAATGTTTTTATGGAATTAAATTTGTTCTCCTCAGAGTCTTTAGCGAACAGGCTAAATGCTTAGCCTGTTCTAAGACTTGGGTTGTATTGAGGTTTATATTTGAATCCCAAGTTTTAATATTCAAAAGGTTTATTCATTATTTCATTCATGCACTCTTTTCCCCCCTGTTTACTGTCTTACACCAGAATGTAAATATAGAATGAGGTCTCACTCTGCTGTCAACGTGTGGATCAGGAATCTGTTTGTCTTGGTGAAGCCAAGGATCCCCTGGTGAAGGTGGAGTATCCAAGAGGTAGATACAGGTAACTGCCCCGCATGCAACCCTGGGTTAAATGAAAATCATGCATACACACACACGCATGCACACGCACGCACACACGCACGTACACACACACACACACACACACACACACACAGTGTTTTATTTTTAATTTCGGAAGCAGACGGATTTCGGCATTCATCATTTGATATGGAGGAAGGGATGAATAATTAGGACCCAGAAACTGAAAAACAGAATTTGAATCATCATAGTAATGCAAAGACTCAAAGGACATCTGTGCCCCAAATGACGCTTGTGATTGGATGACAGAGACACATTGTGAAGCGTCTTAGGCAAACAGAGCCCCTGATGAATGAACTCACCCCAGCGCATTGGACAGAGGGAGCTCCTGTGGGCAGAATGACGGAGATTCAGGGAAATTAGTTTTGAACAACGGCTCTAGGGTCTCTGTGGATGACAGCATATTACAATCCTCCATTCAGTTTATCCTACTAAGCCACATAACCTCATCTTTCATCATATTGTAGAGATGTTGTATTGCCATACAGACAGATTAACGTTGCGGTGTGTTTTAAAAAACACACAAACATCATGTTTAGACCTCATGTTCGGACTTCATAGACAATACGGTGATATTTAAAGGACAAACATGATAGGTTCTGACTTGTAACTGCTTATTCAATTCATAACAAAACCTAGACACATCCCAAATGAATCAGGTGTGACTCGATGCAACTCGTTTGTTTCACTACTGTGTGACGTCTGCCCATCCATCACCTATGGCCATCCTAGAAGGGCAATCCCCACTCACATTTTTCTTCTCAAGGCTTCAGCGTTGAGATTGACACCACACTTAGCCACTACCACACACATCCATCATAACGCCACAGCCCACTCCTTCAAAGATCTACGGAGACTCCACGGGCAGCTCAACCCGCTAGTGCGCTAACCCTGTAAGCAGTACCTTTAGCGACTTCAATTTGATTCCCCACCTATGGTCCTATGCTACATGTCATTCCCTCTCATGACATGTGTATGTGTATGTGTATGTGTGTGTGTGTGTGTGGAGGGAGGGGGGATATCATACCTCATCCAATACCCCCACCCACCCACAATGCACTGCAGCCAGGAAGCGGCAGAACACACACCACACACTGGGTCTCACAGTGGAGAGGTGAGGAATGAAACTATCTCATAAGAGACCAGGGGAGGATGAGAGGGCCATGTTGGCACAACAGCAGGGTGGGGTTATTTGGCCAGGACACAGGGGTTAGCACCCCTACTCTTGAGATGGTTGTCATGGGGTGTTTTTATCAATTCAAATGTATTTCCTGTGATTTAATGTGCTTATCTTCTCCAGATGGTGCTCTTGTGGAACACATTGTTAGCTCAACCTGGGTTGGGAGTGTGTGAGGTGTGACAGCTACTGACCGGTGGTGTAGGGACAGATGTGTTGAGAGAAAGAGGCGGCGACGACACACAGAGACACGGGGGACAGGGTCCAACACAGTGTGTGTCTGTTTTTGTGTGTGTGTTTGTGTTTGTCCATAAATGATTGCGTGTGTGTCTGTGTCCGCAAATGTGAGTGTGTGTGTGTGTATGTCCGTCAATGTGTGTATGTATGTTCATGAGTAGGCCTACCTGCCCATAGCTTAGTAACACTGAAGTCTATGAGGAAGCTGATGATGGTTATCAGTAGCCCTAGAGCCACAAACCCAGGTCACTCTGCCCCACCTACCACTACCAATAGCCTGCTCTTCTTCTGCATGCAGCCTGCCCAGCAACAGCATCAGTAGTAGTGGTAGCAGGCGGTCTTCACATTATTTAAGGATTTCGTTTTGGAAAACAAACAAATAGAATTCGCTGCGCTAAAGCCTATAACATTAATTTAATCTCATTCGTTATCGCTACAGTTGGTCCAAACGATCTGTCCTTTTACCGCGCGGTGCGCAAGGGAATGATCACACAAACACACGCAGGCACGCACGCGCATGCACACACATACACACACACACACACACACCCACAAACACACACACACACACACACACAGACAGACAGATGATAGATAGATAGATAGATAGATAGATAGATAGATAGATAGATAGATAGATAGATAGATAGATAGATAGATAGATAGATAGATAGATACTATAACATACAAATACACAAAATAATGTTAGAATAGTAAAATTCCCTCAGGGCTATCCCTCTGCTCTGTGCTCCATTGCTCAGGTTTTCCATTGTTTTCCTCAGACTGACCTTTCACAAGCACGCAGCACTGAAGGCATGGTTTCCATCGATCGTCAAGGAGAAGACCCTCATTAGGGGATGTCTGCTTTTGATTCCCTGCTTCCTGGCTCTGTAAAAAGCTTTCACGGCTAGACTCGTCAAAGCACTCCATTCCTGCCCTAAATGATTACCATAGAATCAACAATAAGGTCACGGTCTGGTTCTCCGCAGGACTGCATGTCAAAGCAACATGTGAGGGGGACGAAGATTGTTGGCTCATTTCTTCATTGAGCTCTTTCAAATAATTTGTCTTATTTTCAAATCACAAAGCATGATTGTTAATCATTTCTAAAAGTCGTTATCTCTATTTCTATAAGAAAACAGTGCCTACCAAAGATGCTTCCTTCGCTGTGTAAAGGGCTGTAGAGGTATGAGTGTGTTGTGTTGGAATGGTTGGCAGACATCAGAAGTCTTGAGAACGTGTTAGCATGTTCGTAACAGCCCTGTGATGGGTGGCTGGCTGTTTGAAATTCACTCTTTGAAGTGGTTGTCCTTCATCTGCCTTTGCCATAGTGCACTGTGGTGATCGGGATCCACTGACCAAATGTGACCGTTAACCAATGGTTGTTGACATCCACCTGTCATTCATCACGCATGAACAGAGAGGATGATGTCAGTCGGGCAGGAATCTCAATTATGTTGTTTCTATAAAAACTAAATAACAAAATGTTTGATTGTGTGGCTATTGCTATACAAGCATTTAACTGCCCCACGTCACTTGGTTAGTTTCTGTTGTTTTGCATTGAATACCCGGGGAAGTAGTCGATAAAGAATGCAATGGCGTTAGGCATAGTCATTGCTTGTCTAACCCAGTTGGTTTGTTTCATTACAGTTGTTACATTTTAAGACTTTAAGCCGTGAAAAAGACATGGGTTTACAGCTGGAGTCCATCAGAAGATATTTTAGTCCAATGACCCTTACACACAGGACACATTCAACTGTCTAGCCATAGATGATCACTTCTATAGAAATATACGACCAGTGTTGGAACAATCTGACCCATGATTATGGTTGCATAGTTTCCTCAAGGTGACCGGAATCATTAGTAGAGTAGCACTAACTCACACACACACAAACCCACACATACACATGCACACACACACACACACACACACACACACTCACAAACACGCGCACGCACACACACACACGCACAAATGCACACACGCACACACACACACACACACACACACACACACATACAGACATGAACGCAAACGTGCACATGCGCGCACACAGTGAGTGTAGCTTTGAGTTGAAGTTAAATATACTTATTTTTCAAAGCATACACACACCTCCGGTTATTGCTCTTAATTAGCACTCTCATGTTATTTTAGTTATGTAAAACTGGAGAGTGGGAAAGTCATATACACACACACACGCACACACACACATGCACGCACGCACGCACACACACGCACACACACACACACACACACACACACACACACACACACACACTGGGTTAAACAATTGGAAACCTGTTTCCATAGAAACCACACAATGAGGTGACTGTAGACAGATAAAGGTAGTTCCTCTAAACGTGATATTCCTTCAAATGATAATAAATGTAGCCATATTTGATCATTTTAAATGTTGGCATCTATGTAACAATAGTCATTTCATGTGTTAATATGCTAGGCCTAGTTTTTGTTTCTGAAAATAACATACCAAAAGTAAATAGTATATCTCCACAACTGCAAGGGCTATAATAAGTGATCTTGGTTAAAAAAAATTGAACCATACAGTCATCAGATTACAACGAAGAATTTGTGTTCTGATTGAAGGCAATTTACCTATTTCCTCAGAAACCCTCTCTTGGCTATTATACATTGATTGTAAACACCATGATTAGTTGCAAAATGGTGCCCAGACATTGGATTATCTGTTTATGGTAGTTGTATGCGATCAAACATGACAAAAACGACAAATCCTTTTTGGATGTAAAAAGAAAAAGATTGTTCGCTGATTATTTTTTGCCTTTGGCATGTTTTAGTCACAGAATGATACGGTTTGGACAGTGGAGTTTGTGTAGATCAAATCACATGAAAAATATCGCTTTTGCTGTGCATGTGCACAGTTATGAAATACATAACTATTTTTGTTACATGCTTTTTATTTTGGGTTGGAATTGTCTTTCGTTAGTTAACAATGGTTACGATAGACTTAAAAGTTGAGAATGTAATATTTCTAGGGATGTCTGACATGACTGCTTTCTCATGTGTTTAAATGCCTTAAAAACGTCTTTGCAATTGGGGGGGATGGGCTTTACCCGGATACGGGTCATTTCAGGATGAATCAGGGCTTGCTCTGAGGCATGGACACTTTATGAGAAGTGCATAGCAATGATGTTGCCCAGTTCCTGGAGATAAGTGCTGCTTTATGCCTAATGTTTTCCCCTTTACCCCTCCTACCTTCTCCTGCCTCTTTAAAACACAATTTAAATCAGGAAAAATCGTACGCAATAACTAAGAGGGTCATCATAAATTTGAGTTCTGATAGTGGGGTGTCCAGCCAGCCCAGAGCCCAACCCTTTCACAGAAGAATTTATCCTCCTGTCTGGAAATATTATGTAACATAACAGCTGAGACACACACAACCCCACGTGTGTGTGTGTGTGTGTGTGTGTGTGTGTGTGTGTGTGTGTGTGCGTGTGTTTGTTTATGTGCAAATGCATACCATATTCTGTATTTGGGTCTGGAAAGCTTGCCAGCTTGTTTGCTTTGTTCTGTTTTGTACCGTTTTGAACAGCATCACACACACACACACACACACACACACACACACACACACACACACACACACACACACACACACACACACCAACGTACACACACACCTTGATGTGCAGTGAAGTCATTTAACCTTGCAGGGGTGACTCATTGGAATGACTATGTCAACCAGAATAGAGTACTGAGAATGTTTCACTTGGTTGTTTTATTCCCAAGTCTTCCTCTCCATTTCCATGTCTAAATGTATTAGTTACAGTAGTTAGTTATAATATATTTACAAATAAGGAACCATTCCCCTTTCTAGCACTAGCTACAACCAGAGAAATAGAGAGACTTTAAAGGTTCAACATGTATGATTATGAGTTTAAAAGTAAAGTAAAGTAAAGTAAACAGCTGTTAATGCTAACGTTGGCTATGTAGCGATAGCTTATAAAGGTAGCTTATTGGATTACTTTATTGACAGTGTTAAAATGTTTGCTAAGTTTGCTGTTTGTTGCTATGCAGTTCACCTATACCAGTTAGAATACAATAAGGGTAGGCGCCTCAACTTTCTGGTAATATGCTGCCCCTGTTTGTGAGGAGGACTAATTTGTCCAAATCGTACACGTTGCACCTTAAACCAAATTAAACTCTGGTACTCCAACATTGTATGAACACATTAACATGTCACATCAATCCCATAGTTAATCATTGGTTAATCAATAACCAATTTAGTAAGGCAGAAGCATAATCAAATGCACACCAACATAACATAAACGTCACGTTTCTATGTCTATCTACGTTTATATCAACATGACACATTGTGTTTAATATTAATAGCGCACAACCATGACATGTGTTCATAAGTATATGGCTAACCATAGACCTGCAGTCCTCCTTCTCACCGTGTTGTTATTAATATCCACTTGCTCCATGTGTCTTTATACCTGCTCATTTTTCTTTTTATATAATAGTTGTCTTGTTTGTGATATTTTATGTATATGTCACTGTTTCAGGGCTCTCTTGCAAAGGAAATTTCGATCTCAATGAGACTTCCTGTGTTAAATAAAGAATAAAAAGATAAATACCACAGTCTCCTCCTCCCCTGCTGGGCCACCTCCTATCCACAGCCTACTTTCATCTCTCCCATGTACCGCTTCAAAACACACACACACACACACATGCACGCACACACGCATGCATGCACACAGACACACACACACATGCATGCATCCACGCATCCACGCACACACATCAACGCACACACACACACACATGCACACACAACACACACACCAACGCATGCACACACAACCACACACAACCACAGACACAAATCAACACACACACACACACTCACACACACACATCAACGCATGCACACACACACAAACACACACACACACACACAAACACAGACAGAATGTCTATACTGATATACTGATAAACCTGGACCTCAGCATCCAATTAAACATATAGATTGGCAATCCATGTGTTATGTTCTTATCAAGATACACGGTGTTACCAGAACAACAGATATTAATAGATCAGCTAATATCCTGTCACAGTGATGTCACTCACCCCTGGTCCAGACACACTACACTCTATGACCACTGTGTTTTCCATCACATTCTTTCCACTAGACACAAAAACACATGTTCATACAAACACACACATACGCATGCAAGCTCACACACACACACACACACACACACACACACACACACACACACACACACACACACACACACACACATTTATTATGTATTGTTATTATTGTTAAATTATTATTATTATATGTGTTTATTTATTTGAATTATTATTAATTATTATTATTACATGGAACTTTCAGACGCGAGAAGGCTAAGTGGGGTTGAAGACAGAGGAAAAGAGACTATCTATTTCAGGGAGTGTATGGAATGCCAACTGTTGACTCGATGGCACTTGAACATGTAAGTTCTCTTTCTCTCGCTCTCTCTCTCGCTCTCTCTCTCTCTATCTTGCTCTCTCTCCCTCTCCCTCTCTCCCTCTCTCCCTCTCTCCCTCTCTCCCTCTCTCCCTCTTCCTCTCTATTCCTCTCTCCCTCTCTCTCTCTCAAATACCTTCTTAACCCCAAGCCGTTATCATCAGGAACTTTTCCAACCACAGTCACTCTCTCTCTCTCTCATCTCTCATCTCGCTCGCTCTTTGTCCTGTTATAAATATAGATCATTATTACCCTCCCCATAGCCACGTGCCCTTCACCCAACTCTAGCACACCGTCCAGAAAAACAAACACACCCAGGAGTATATAAGTGCAGCGCTTTAACCTCCGCTAAAAGACACGTTGGTTTCAAGAGGAGACGGTATTCAGCCCCAGCATTAGGTCAGCACACCAGCAGTCTTCAGAACTAGTAAGAAGAACAGTTTGAACAAACAGTTTCACTGATTGGTGTAAAGAAAAAAAGGAGCAAAAAGGAGAACCAGAGATTTGTACGAAGACAACATAGAGACCGGACTTCCAAAACAAGGAAAAGACCCATCGTTTGTGAATAATCCAGCTCCGTCTCTCACTGCACTACAGTGAACTGCTAGACTGCCTTCAAGAAGCTATTCCTCCTTCCCTCCTGTCTCTTTCTCTCTCCTCATCAAGACCAGAGCCTCCTTCTTTTGCCGTCTCTCCCTCTGCCTCCTCCCTGTAGTGGACCTCCTGGCCCCCCATGAGCGTGTCCAACTCCTCCAACGCCTTCCGATCGGAGCGTAGTTTCCACCAGACCTCCTCTACCTCTTCCGGAAGCCCCTTCATGGAGAAGAACAGGGGCCTGTTTGCCGAGGACTTTGGCTCGTTCATTGGTCCCGGGAGCGAGGCCTTGGGGTTCCCTAGTGAGTAGCGAACTTGGATCCCTTTGGGCATTAATAGCTTAGCTTACAGGCACAGTAGAGGCTTAAGAAACAAGTGACAATGTGGACTTGGAATTGCAATTCAATTGGCATTGAAGAAAACGTGTAACGTAAAAGACTTAAAACGTACCATGCTAAACTTGAACTTGCTGTAAAGATAGCTGGTGTTATAGTAAAAAACGAATGTATGTCATTTGATAGCAATTATGATTAGTTATGTTTATCTACAGCCAGCCAGATAATAGTTTGGACGACATATATATTGTGAGTCCAGGCTTGGTTTAACCATTTGTAGAGCTGCTTTGTAGGAACAATGACAACATATATGGAAATGACGTGATTATACTCCTCTGCTGAGCCAGATCACTTCTGTCCAAAGACCAGAAAGAAGTGTATACTCTGAGTACATTCCATATATATGTTATATGTAACAGAACAGTGCAGAGAGATTGGGAGGAGTATCCAGGGGCAGGGGAAAACTAGCGAGCTAAAGCTGGATGTTTTGGTATGCCGTACCTCAGAAGGTAGAACCACAGGAGAAGGGTTGCTGTTGCTTTTCATAGCTTGGAAAGCTGCACACACACACACACACACACACACACACACACACACACACACACACACACACACACACACACACACACACACATACACACAGACACACAGGGGCACATACGCACACATATGGGAATGTGGGATGCACTGCCAGCACCGTGATTTCACACGTTGAGTATGACGCCCACAAAAGGAAACACTAGATGGTTGCTGGGTGACAGTGCAGTCACATGCATGCTCACAAAGACAGACGCACACACACACACACACACACACACACACACCATCTACACCTCTCATTGTTTGTGTGTGTGCGTTGATGACATCATGGGCATTGGCACTTGCCTGGTAAACTCTCACTTGGTTGCATGCTATAGCGGCCAATATGTTGATGGCATGTATGTCCCTGAAAATCAATGCTGGATGATAGTAATTATCGATAATGATTATGAAATAATTTCTTAATAGTTTTCCCATGTCGGCAGCACATATTACACTCAAGTGTGGGTGGTAAGGACGCTTTGTTGACACATAGAGACGGGTAATTCATTAGACTGGTGCTAAAGTATCACGACACACACACACACACACACCCACAGTGATATGATGTGTTGTGTGTTTGCTTCAAGGTGGGGCAGGGAAGATCAAGACCCTGGGAGACTCATACCAGTTTACAGTCGACGTTCGGGACTTCTCCCCAGAAGATGTGATTGTCACCACATCCAACAACCAGATTGAAGTTCGCGCAGAAAAGGTCAGCTTGGAGATAAGAAACCAATCTTGGAGAGAGAGATAGGCTATAGGGCTTTTACATCGTGACGTCACATCATAATGACCGCCTCCATTTTCGGAAGCATAGGAACATAGGAATGTTATTGGTAATAATGGTGTTTTGGTCATTGTTTAGTAATTCATCGTCAAAGGGTTTCTCATTATGGGAAGAGATTGTTGTGTTGGAAGCTGCGAAAGCAGTTCATAATAATTTTACATTACTACAACTCTCTCGCTCTCTCTCTCTCATCACAAAATGGCCGGCTATCACCAAACAAAATGGCCGGCTATCACCAACAAAGAATCCCATGATGCATTCTGATGTAAAAGCCCTATATACTGTTTGATCAGATAAAGTGTGTGTTCAAATGTTGAAATTCAAATTGAGTATACCATGGTGCGACGTATGAAGAGTGTGAGACTTAATGATCCTAATTGCATTTATTTGTTCCTTTGAATTTTGCACTGCTTATCTATAACAAAACAATATCTTGTGTTTTTAGCTGGCCCAGGACGGCACGGTGATGAACACCTTCACACACAAGTGCCAGCTCCCTGAGGACGTGGACCCCACCTCGGTGGCGTCATCGCTGGGCACTGATGGGGCGTTGACCGTCAGGGCTCGGAGATATCCCGCGAAGCACGAGCACTTGCAGACCTTCCGCACAGAGATCAAGATCTAGAGAGGAGCCTTCGCCATGCACTTCCTTCATGTCTGTTTTTTTTCTGTTCTTTCTGATTTCTGATGGCAATACTAGCACTATTCTGGTCTTTAGGTGTGGGTATATTTCTTTAGAAAAAACATGGTTGGAAAATGTTCATGTAAACCTTTACTTGTATTTTAAAGTTTTTTTCTCTGATACAATTTTAGTACCAGTAATTTAAGAGTTGAATTCATTTTTTTCAAGTTTTAAAACTTTCCCTGCTTACATTACTAATCACAGTAATGTAAAGGAGTTATTACACACTATATTTGCGTGAAAAAAAGTATGTTTTAGAAATAAATATTGTTTTGCGTAAGGCTGTGTTCACTGTGGGCTAATTGTAAATACTATAACCAGAACAATAAAAAGTTGTTAGTGAATTCCTACTTTTTATTAAATGCTGTATTATAGTATACTTCTTCAAAATACCCCCACATTATATGAACAACCTCAGCAACCAGCTCAAAGATGGAACATCTTACATATAGGCCATGTTACTTATATATAATGTATAATGTGATTTTTCTTATTCTATGTAAACCTATAGATTAACATTAAACTCAATAAATCTCACCCATAGTTTAGTGACAGGTCTGTCTCAACGTTCTTTGATCCAAATCGGTGTGTAACACAGCAACATTGTCAACCAAATAGTTAATTGTTTTAATTGCGTTTTAACCCACGCACATATTGTTCGCAACACGTTGGACTGTTTGATGGCATTTAAACTGTCGCACAGAACTGTGTGCGTAAAAGGTCTGGTTTCGTATGTAATTCGGGAAATTGAAATGTAAGTAGACCGCGCCCTCAAGTGGTTAGAAGCAGCATCTCAAGCAGTATTAATTACTGCGCGTGCTCCTGTACAATTTCCGCCCGGCCACTATCAATCGATCAGAGAGTGGAAGATGGCGGTGGATCTCTAGTCTGTGGAGCAAGATCGATCACCGAAAAACTCGATTGAGTTTAATCTAACAACGCCGAAAAACACTTCAAAACAGAGACCATTTGGGAATTTGAAGACTGGCAAGCAGCGGTTTTGTAAAGGTAATGTTGGTATTCATTTTGTATTAAAATGGCGTGCTTTTAAACAACCGAACGAGGCTGCAGAACGACAGAGAAACGAAAGGCCTGGCGTCAGTATACGCCATCTTGTTCTCCTACATGCATGTCTAGGCATGCTAAATTAATCCCGGATAGAAAAGGTACAATGATGGAGGAATTGTAATCAATCAGTTGCACCGTCAAACCAAGTGCTGAAAAGTTCGTTTAAATGAAAGTCACATTCATAAGACAACTTCCATATTGATATCTTGCCTAAATCGCCTAGTGACGTCCTTTGTAATCACATGTTTATCACACGAATCGTCTGGTGATCGTGAAAGGTGTTTATTATACACTTGTGTGTGGATTGTTTATAATTTAAAAGAAAACGTCCCTAAACCAATCACTCAATACTTAGCTTTTAATCATTTCCACCCCATTAACCATTTTATTTTAAGAGACATATAACGTTATAGATTATTAGCTATTTTCGCAATATTTCACACAAAGCAGACTAAAATATACCACATGGATACAGCACAGGTTTATAAATTGTTTAGCATAATTTGTTTAATATGTATTGAAATGTAGTGAAAACTTGCATAACATCTAACAATCAGTTATACAATCATAAATAATACCAAGGATTAATCATGATTATGTATTGAATCCCACAAAATGTCCCGGTACACCAGTGTGCCCCGGGAACCAAATAGACAATATGTTTGTCTATGTTGGAGAAACTTAGTTATTAAGTAACTGATATTTTTTCTTGCTTTTCAACAGCTTGGAAAAACTGTGCCAGCCTCCCAAACAAGTTTGTCATCATCTAAGATGGACTTCCCATGGCATAGTGGAAAAGTCCTGGAGCAGCTCAACCAGCAGCGCCAGATGGGCCTGCTGTGTGACTGTACCTTCGTGGTGGATGGAGTTGATTTCAAGGCCCACAAGGCGGTTCTGGCGGCCTGTAGTTCCTACTTCCGCACCCTGTTCATCGACCAGAACGACGTGGTGCATCTGGACATCAGCAATGCTGCAGGTCTCTTTTTATTTGAATGTGTTTCTGAATGAGAATATTTTAATTAGGCTACTTTTAGTCAGACTCTGCTTGTCTTGAAGTTAAAATAAACAAGGCTAGACTAGAGTCTGTCAGAGTGCATGCTTTATCTAACTTTTTTTTTTTTATCAACCATAATCACACACTACAATATTATTTCAAACTGTTCCCTCCACCCCCCCACCAATATTGTATTTTAAAAGACTGTACGACAAAGTTAAAACAAGCATCCAAACAAGATGAACTACCATCAGCTATGCCCACTTCTATCAACTTGCTACCCTGCTAAAGAGTTTGTATTTCTCTGGGTTTGACTTTAGGTTTGGGCCAAGTTCTGGAGTTCATGTACACCGCTAAGCTCAGCCTCAGCTGTCAGAACGTGGAGGACGTGGTGGCTGTGGCTAACTTTCTCCAAATGCAAGAGGTGGTCAACGCTTGTTCCGCCTACCAATCTGTCACGGCCTCAGCACCTTCGCTCATAGCGGATTTCTCTGCCGGTGGGTTCTATAGACATGGGATAGGCTAGATGCTTGCACCCAAAACGAGGTGTTTTTCAGGATTTGCAAGGTCTTTTTCATCCAGCCACCGCTATTTGTTTTTTAAACAGACTTTTGCTATGTATTTAAACATTTTCATATCATTTGTGCAACTGTGAGGTTGTATAATTGTATAAAAATATATTTAATTCATTGAAAATATTTTCGACTTGTATGCTTTTTCTGACGATAGAAAGGAAGGTTTTTCCCTATGAATTGGAATATACTGAAATTGCATCTTCAACAATAATGTCAGCTAAAGTCTACATCATTGACTGGTTTATAATGTGAAATGCTTTCTCTGTAGTGTTCTCTGTGGTCAAGACAATTGGTCCATATTTCATTTTTTGTACTTCATTTTCCTTTCCTTTTGGCGTTCTCGTTTTCTTACCAAAACCAAAGAAAAAGACGACGAGGCCAAAGAGAAGCCAGAACAGGACCCAGGAGAGGTGGTTCCCCAAGCAGAGGAGACACAGACCCAGGGCGATTTGGGAGAAAAAGCACAGGAGACAGCAAGCGAACCCACCGCCCCGCCAACGTTGTCTCCAAGCCCCGGCAGAACTCCCCCAGGGAGGGGCAGACCACCTAAAAACTCCCTGCTTAAAGTGCTGGCCGCCCAGAAGAAGGCCCCTGCCGGCCCCGAGGAGGAAAGCGTCGTGAAAGATGTTCCGGAGTTTCAAGATGACCCCAGGGATGCCGACTACACGCCCAGTTAGTAAACCCCTTCGGACTTGTTCGCATTTAGTGTGGATATTCCTCCTTCAAATCCCCAAAGTTACTTTCAGTTACCAACTTTAATTACGATTCTGGGCTTACCGATATGGCGAGATCCAGCCATTAGATTCCTTGTGTTGCCCAGCTAGAGTTCATTTGTTTTAATTTTCCAGAATCCCAGTGGAGCCGTTCGGGGGGTTCAGTTTACATGAGCTCCAGGGGCAGGAGAATCAGGAGAGCTCCTCGCCGAAACTTCCCACCTGGTGAGGACCCCCGATCCGATCCCTAAACAATTAACGTGTTATGATTGTGTCTGCTACTGTCACAAATGTGGCACATATGTATTTATGTCACATGATAAAAACGTCCTCCTCCTCCTCCTCCTCCTCCTCCTTCTTCTTCTTCTTCTTCTTCTTCTTCTTCTTCTTCTTCTTCTTCTTCCTATCAAGATATCGACACGGATGAGGAAAGCGCTCCGAAGCGTGTGAAGCAGGAGGAGCCCACAGGACCCGCGCACTCAGAAGGAGAAGAAGGAGGAGGACATGGTGAGGAGGCCCAGGAGCAGAACGAAGACAGCAATGTGGCGGACGGGGAAGAGGACAGGGAGTTAACCAAAGACCTGGGAGAGGAGGAGGAGGAGGAAGAGGAGGAGGAAGAGGAGGAGGAGGAGGAGGAGCAGTCAAACGGCAACCAGGAGGGAAGGAGCACACCGACAGGGTCTGCCAATGGACGCTCCGAGTCTAAGCCTTATAGCTCCGTGACTCACAAGTGTGAGGTGAGAGCTGTGTATGTGTGTGTCCTAGTGCTTATAGCGGATGCTAATTTGCAACACACATCCCTATTATGTTCATGGTCATTGTTTAGTAATTTATCGTGAAAGGATTTTTCATTTAGAGAAGGTCATTCACTGTTAAATGTGTTTTGTTCCAGGATTGCGGAAAGAAATTTACGCACACAGGCAATTTCAAAAGACACATTCGCATTCACACAGGAGAAAAGCCATTCAGCTGTCGAGACTGCCATAAAGCTTTCTCTGACCCCGCTGCATGCAAGGCTCATGAGAAAACACACAGGTCAGTAGTTTGCACAGTTAAAGCACACAGGTCAGTCTGCACAGTGAGCAGCTTGTTGGATCCATGTTGTCAGTCCTTACCACTCCTTGTGAGAACAATCTTATACTGGGTAGACTAGCATTAATAATCTATTTCCGATCAGTTCCATTTTCATAACTTGGCTGAAAATCACCAGAGGGATGTATACCAAAACCAATTAATGAAAATATAA
This sequence comes from Lota lota, assembly GCA_026745465.1. Classification (NCBI taxonomy): domain Eukaryota; kingdom Metazoa; phylum Chordata; class Actinopteri; order Gadiformes; family Lotidae; genus Lota; species Lota lota. Next base: position 875,791 of record JACYXH010000298.1, on the reverse strand, counting down.
TTTTGTGCATCTCCTGCCATCTCTTCAGTGCTGTTATATCTCACTTTGTTTACACATGAAGCACATTCAATCAGTCATTTTGACTTTTAAACCTTTAATCCTGCTGCCATTAAGATAAGATAAGCTCACACTTTATTAATCCTTGAAGGGGAGATTCTGGTTTAAACAAGAGAATATAAAAATGCAATGATAATAACGAACTACACAGCATATATAAACGCATATACACAACACATCTAATACAAGTAAGGTTCAACCAAGGTGGTTGACGTGCGGTCCTCCCACAGCCCTCTGAAGCCGTACTGCTGCTCCACGTGTGGGAAGAGCTACCGGCAGATCAGCCTCCTCAACCTGCACCGCAAGCGGCACACGGGCGAGGCGCGCTACAGCTGCGGTGTGTGCGGGAAACTCTTCACCACGTCGGGTAACATGAAGCGACACCACCTGGTGCACAGCGGCGAGAAGCCGTACAACTGTGACTTCTGCGACAAGGCCTTCTCTGACCCCACCGCCAAGATGAGGCACCTGGAGACCCACGACACGGACAAGGGAAACAAATGCCCGCACTGTGACAAACGCTTCAATCAGGTCAGCAGAGGAGCGCAGTGCAGTCTTCAATCAGGTCCGTAGAGTAGTACAGGCCAGTCTTCAGTCAGTGCCATAGAGTATCATGTGGTAATTAGCCAATGAAATAATAATCAGAGAGCGAGAGAGACCCACTCGGTTACCACGTTTATTATATTTAATATTACCACATCAAAACGTTTTGTATCACAAAATTTGTAGTATATCAAAACCAGATGTAGTTGGGTGATCTTTATTTCATGGATGATAGCCCTATAGGTTTAGTTCATTCATATTATATTCATGTTGAAATGCTTTCCTCAGATGGGGAATCTGAAGGCTCATTTAAAGATCCACATTACTGACGGTCCTCTCAAATGCAGGGAGTGTGGGAAACAGTTTACAACTTCAGGTGAGCTACAACATTTATTTCAGTGTGTTTTTTTCTCTATGATTTGAAGATAAGTTAAGAATGGGATATTGAAATCTTCATTATCATATTTATTGTTTTTAGTTGTAATCATTATTTAAAAAAGATAATATTTTATTTTATTTGAAAATGTACATTTCAATTCTAATTTGAAATCTTTTCTGTAACTGAATTTCCCACCTGGGATGCATCACGTTTATATTAGTTTAGTTTATTGAGATAAGGGACATTGCAAATGAACAAATACACATGGTATGAAAGTGCCAGGATTAGTCAAGAGGTCATTTTTCATCAGTAGTCCCTGGCCAAGGTGTTAAAAAGGCCTCCGTATATACATCAAAGCAAAAGCAGAACAGGACATGCTGTTCAAAGACTGGGAAAAGACGCAAAGTTGCTAAAAACTGTAAAAGCAGCAATGACAGATATACATATAGACCAAAATTGCAAACACGTATGCATATAGACAAACACATGCAGACAAATATACACACAGAATGACATTGTAAACGCGTATACATAAAGACAAACACATGCAGACAAATCTGCATATAGAACGATATTACAAACAAGCAGGACATGAAGCAAGCAGCAGCCAAAAGAGCGCAGCTATCGTATGTATCATCCCTCTTACCTCATCTCCCTTGTACTGTGACCGGCACTTCTGAGTGTTTTGTGTGTGCGGTGCTCCTCCTCAGGAAACCTGAAGCGTCACCTGCGTGTGCACAGCGGAGAGAAGCCCTACATCTGCATGCACTGCCAACGGGCCTTCGCCGACCCAGGAGCTCTACAAAGGCACGAACGAATACACACAGGTGGGTAGTATACACTATCACCCCATACAACATCACTGTACTGCTGCGCTATGTCCCACAATCCCTCACCCTATTTACCATCAGATATCAAAATAACAAGGAACATTTCCCCACAAAACAACAATAAATCTCCTTTGAGAAAAGCAAGACCCTTTGAGAAGACATATGAAGATGGGTGTCCCTTGTAGGAGAACTAGGACTGCAATTGTAGTAAAACAGACTTAAAATGAAGAGCAAAGCAGACCAGTAATAAAATAGAAAAATGCAACGTGTTCTTCCACGACCATGTTTTTAATGTTACTTCAACTGTTTTGCTGTAATGCTACCAATATATCTGTCCATTAGGACACCCATTGCACTCCTAACCATCCCTGAAAGGAGGGATCCCTCTTTTTTCATTCATTTCAAGGTTTCTTCCTTGATATTGAAGGGAGATTTTCCTCTTTTGCTCTTGGGGGGGGGGGGGGGGGGGGCTAAGTTTAGTGGGGGGGTGTCACAACATTTGGCCTGTCAGGCCCTTTGAGAGTGTGACCGGGATTAAGGGCTGAACAATAATAAATGGACCACATGATGGTGTCTCCGTGCTGCAGGGGAGAAGCCCTGCCTCTGCCTGGTGTGTGGGAAGTCCTTCACCCAGGCCAGCTCCCTCATCGCCCACGTCCGCCAGCACACAGGAGAGAAGCCCTACGTCTGCGACCGCTGCGGCAAGAGGTCAGAGAGCGTCATCCATTTTTATTTTGTTGTTGGGGTTGCCATGGTTAGTTATTTTTAAAAGCTTGGCATCTCGATACTAACATTGGTTACAATTGACATGATGGTGTCCTGGTCACAGCCAAGAAGTAATAAGCAATAAATCAACCTGTAATAGCGTGGACTTAATATGTAATAACATTATGGAACACCCTAACCTGTAACCATAACCTTTGTGTATATACAGTGATGTGTTTGTTTAAAGCACGAATGCCGGAGATGATAAATATATCTTTCTATCTTTTTTATTTCATCATGCCTCCTGGGACAGGTTTGTCCAGTCCAGCCAACTAGCCAATCACATTCGTCACCATGACAACGTCCGTCCACACAAGTGTAATATGTGCAATAAGGCATTTGTCAACGTGGGAGACCTGTCCAAGCACATCATCATCCACACAGGTAACTGTCTGATTACATCATCATCCACACAGGTAACCGTTTGATTACAGAATCCACCTGTTGATTCAAAGAAAAAGTCCAGTGTTTCACCAATCCACCAGTTGTCCCTGGTCTAGAAAAAAAGATACTGTTATACTCAGACCTACATGTCTGCTATCAGGTATCTTTTGCCAAAGAGGTGCCTCACCTCAGTGAGACTTCCTGAATACATAACTGTTAACTAAAAATAATAATAATCTGATCACTGAGATCATTTCTGTCACACTGGGCCAACCACATCCTGTGACTACAGCTCAGAAAGGTGAAGGAGGAATGCGATTTAAGTGTCACAAGATAAAAGGCGATTTCATTAATACTATATTAATAGAATACTAGGATTCAGGCGCCTTCGCGCGAAGGGATTATGACCAATTATATTGGTAACGGATGCCTTAGTGAAGCCAGGAGAGACAGTTCCAATGATTTGATCACCCAGACTTGCATTATCCTTTAAGTAATTGATCCAATCCAGAACATATTTACCTCACCATTTCCAACCACTGGAACCTGTTCCAAACTGCCTAAATTTGCCGTGGATGAGTTGAAAAGTGTTTCACAATATTCTTCAACCTTAGCTCAACTTCTCCCCCCCCCCCCCCCACTTCCTACATCTCTCTCTCTTAACACATACAAACGATCCGCATCACTACCTTGCGACCCATCATCCAAGGAGAGAAGCCTTACCTGTGTGACAAATGCGGCCGCGGGTTCAACCGCGTGGACAACCTGCGCTCCCACGTCCGGACCGTGCACCAGGGCAAGGCGGGCATGAAGAGGCTGGTGCTGGCCGGCAGCTCGGACGAGGCCATCGACGGGCTGGACGACATGGTGACCTCGGGGGAGGTCAACATCGTCACGGTTACCACGGAGGACATCGTAGCGCTGGCCGCCAGCACCGTGGCTCAACTCACAGGTGAGTTGAGCCCGCTGCAGGAAGCGCCTTGACTGCAGGGAATGGGACTCGCTTAGAACACAAGCTGTTGTTATAATAGTGTTATTCATTCAGAATTTGCATGCTTTTATTAGGACTTTTATTGATATTCACCTCATTTGTATTATTATTAGTCTTGTATTGTAAAGTATTTAGAAAAGTTCTATAAAAATCAAATTAGTATTATAATCCCAGTAGAGAAAGGGCAAAAGTAGAACTGCTGGGGCGACTGGTGCTACCCAGAGCTCTTGTTCTGTTAACCGACCGATGTGCCTTCGTCATGTCTAATCTCACACAGTGGTTCCGGTGACTACTTCTGTGTCAACAGACGACACCGAAGCTCTAAAAGCAGAAATCACCAAGGCTGTGGAGAAGGTGCAGGAAGCAGGTGAGACTAAATGCAGTTACCTGCAGCGATTCTTCTTGATCACTTGTCGTTAACACAACAAACGGGAGGACGTAATTTTCGCTTCATGTATAAGTTTGTCTGCTCAGACCCCAACACGCAGATCTTGTACGCGTGCGACTCGTGCGGCGACAAGTTCCTCGACGCCAACTCGCTGGCCCAGCACGTCCGCATCCACACCGCCCAGGCCCTGGTCATGTTCCAGGCGGACGGAGACTACTATCAGTACACCACCGAGGGGGATGAGGGGTCCACCACATGGCAACCCGCCGCACAGCACGTCATCCAGGAAGGGGAGGTGCTGTTCCGCACTCAGGAGGCGGGGAGAGAGAGTGACGAGACGGCCGAGGAGAGCCAGGAGCAAGAGGAAGAAGGAGGAGAGGGAAATGATGGAAAGACTATACCTGAGGAGGAGGAGGAGGAGGAAGGCAGGGAGGGAGAGAAGGGAAGTGAAGGGGAGGCGTTGGGCCATACTGAGGCTCCTTTGGGGTTAGATGTTGAGGCTGTGGCTGAAGGTGAAGTTGATGCTACGGAGGTTAAGGTAAAGACAGAAGCAGAGCTGGAGGGTGAGGTAATGGTGACGGTGTAAACGAGTAACGTTCTGCAAGAGTGGCTCAGTGGCACATGTCTGTCCTTTGGGGATGCGGACTGAGGAGTGTTGAAATAATTTATGAGTGAAAAAAACGTATATAGACAATACATTTTGTAATTTTACAAATGTATTTGACAGCTGAAACTAACTTATCTATGGTTTGAGAGATACTGTTTCTCCAACGTAGGTTCTACAGGTAAACTGCATTTGAGCATAATTTGTAAGGTCACCAGTGTTGGTGAGTAAAACTAAATGAATGAATGAACTAAAATGAATGGCTCATAAACCGTCCAAATGAAATGTGTACATTGTCATTATATTTTACTATGTTGTATTTTCATGAAAAGCCTATTGCACAGTTGTCTTAGAAATATTGTGGCTAACATGTCTGTTTCAATAGATTCATTTTTGTATGCATGAGCTGGAAGATGCTCACGTGCTGGCAGGAAATGTATATTGTGTGCATGATAAATCTTTGTCATGTCCAATTGAAAAAAAAATGTGTTGTTGTAAACATTGTAAATCCATGACAAAACTCAATAATTTAAGAAATTGTAACGGGTGATAATTTGCCACTACATTAGTTTAAATGAATGACGTTTATTGTACTGGACAAGCTTAAATTGTATGGTAATGTTAATAGTGGGAAAATACTGCTTACACTGATTCACAACATACCAATAACATTGATTGCCGCTGTTTAATAAACTCTGTTCATTAGAGTGAATAAGCACAACACATTGTTACAATGCTAATTAAATGCAGATTTCAATTGCATTGTGAAGTCGTATTTGTTTAAAGCATAAAACAAAACCGAACGACTGCAGACGAATAAAGCTGTACGTGGCTACAAACATATCCATGCGAACATTGGAATTGTCCAGTATTAAAATGATGCTGTTATGCTATTGGTGGGACTGGAATCGTAGCGACGCGTTTCTCTTCCTGATTGGTTAATCTGCTGGGTCAGAGTTCAGCTACTGCTAAGGCTGACGTCGACTTCTGCAGCAAAATGGCGACGTTGATAGCGGCTGTGCAGACGAACCAGCCCGATTCTATATTATCCCGAAAACAGACAAAAGGCATGACCCAGAGTGGATCAAAAAAGATGGGCAAGGGTGTGCTTTTATGTCTGACACTAGCATCTTTGATGCACCCAGCGTGGGCCAATGGAAAGACTCTGGTCCTGCTAGACAACGTGAATATCCGAGACACCCATTCAATCTTCTTCCGCAGTCTCGCAGGTAATGTTAACGTTATGTGTGCTATGTTCGAATATGTTCAATGTTCATTATTCTTCAAGTTATAATATATATTGGCCAACCGTGTGGTGACGATGCAAGTTAATTGTGGCTTTTAGTCATCGGCTAACTGTCAAACAACGACAAAAGTGTAGTCTACCTGTCTTTGTTTCTGTCATGAGCTAGTTTGTCAGTGCAGCAGGATGAGCAAGCTTTGCCAAGTTTGAGACCGTCATGAAAGTGGACACGCATGTAAATGACAAAGCATTGTGTGTTTTCGTTATGGAGAATGGAGTGATTTGTTCACATGCGATGTGTACTGAACATTATTTCATAAGAACGTATAAATTATTATATAATAGTATAACGTGTCCAATAGACAACTTTCTCACGCTCATGCATATTATTATGGACCTGATAAGACTACGATGGGTATTTTTTCTTGTCTCTCAGATCGTGGTTTTGACCTGTCATTCAAGACAGCAGATGATCCCTCTCTGTCGCTGATCAAATATGGCCAATTTCTCTATGACCATTTAATCATCTTTGCACCATCTGTGGAAGGTAAGTCGAACACCTTACAGTTTCACCGTTGGTTATCATCTTTTTATTTTGTATATTAAAAACTCATACTGTGCTATTTTCTACTTCAGATTTCGGAGGAAATATCAATGTGGAGACCATTACATCATTCATTGATGGCGGTGGAAACGTCCTTGTTGCTGCCAATTCAGACATTGGTCAGTTTGAAAGCCATTGCATTTCAGATCAAAAAAACATTTGCATAGGGAAAGGTTCATTTCAGATTTGTCACTTGAATCATATCGGAAGTACACATGTGCACAAACCGGAACTAGATGCTGTTTTTGTCTATCTTTGAGGTAAAAATAAAACGTCCCCCTTTTTTGTTTGTTTTAATATAGGTGACCCTCTAAGGGAGCTGGGCAGTGAATGTGGCATTGAATTTGATGAGGAAAAGACTGCTGTAATTGATCATCACAACTTTGATGTGTCCGATCCTGGCGAGGTATGCAGATATATTTTGAATCCTATGCTTTGTCAGACGTTTTTCACATTGTGCAAAGCATCAACGGAGCATTTTTATCAACACCGGAGAACCGAAATGAGAGAGAATTGTGTTTCTCTGCAGCACACTTTAATCGTCGCCGATCCAGAGAACCTGTTGAAAGCCCCAACTATTGTGGGAACGCCCACCAACAAACCCATTCTGTTCAAGGGTGTCGGGTAAGCATTGTGAACCATTTAAATTCGTATTCATCATTTGGCTTTTGAGATTTCCAAAACTAAAAAAGTCCTGTATTTCTTCACCCTTAGCATGGTGGCAGACCCAGAAAACCCCCTTGTCCTGGACATTCTGACGGGGTCCTCCACTTCCTACTCCTTTTTCCCCGACAGGCCTATCTCTCAGGTACTACTGAACTTCTGGACGTAATGTCTAACATAATTCACTTGTGTTTATTTTCAATAGATGACGAACTGATCAGGACATTAAATATATCTGCTGTCTGAGTCCCTTGTGTCTCTAGACCAAAAAAACAAACCAAACTCATGACATTTATGTATGTTTCACATACATTTCTTTACGATTTTTTTTGTTTAGCGGCTTTTTCATTTTTACTGCCGGCTCCTGAGCCAAGCTTCCAATACTACCCATGATGTTGTAATCATGTCGTTCCTCCAGTACCCCCATGCAGTTGGCAAGAACACCCTGCTGATTGCCGGCCTCCAGGCCCGCAACAATGCCAGGGTGGTCTTCAGTGGCTCCATGCACTTCTTCAGTGATGCCTTCTTCAACTCCGCTGTACAGAAGGCTACTCCTGGATCCCAAAGGTAACCCTGCCCTGTTTATTTAATGATACTCTTATCTAGATTATTTTAAGAACTTGAGCGGTGCAAGAATGGACAGGTTCTGGATGTAAAAGCCGAGCACCGAGCGTGTGCGTGTGTGTATGTTTGTTTTAGTGACGGTGTGGATTGTGTTATGGGCTTCTGTAACGGTCTTCTGCATGTGGTGTCTCGTAGATATGAGCAGACTGGCAACATGGAGCTGGCTGAGGCTCTGTCCAGCTGGGTGTTCAAGGAAGCTGGAGTCCTCCGCGTGGGAGCCGTCACCCATCGAAAAGTGGGCGAGACCACACCCCCCACAGCCTACACTATCGCTGATCTGGTGGTGAGTGCATAAGATCAAACAAAATACTGTGGACCACAGACGTCAGCAGAGTTTATATATAAAGGGTTATTTTGTTTGGTATTGCAGTTGTATTTTAACCTGTGGCACCGTGTTAATATTCTAGTCCTCATGGAGTTTATTTGTATATTGTGTAGGCAATTCTTTTCTGTGAAAGCCTATTTTATAGGAACGTAAATTCCAATAAAAGCCTTTATATGTGCTTATGCATATTTTCTGTGAAAACATGCATAAGCAAATCGAACGGCTGTTATCGGAATGCAAATACGACCACATTCATACTCTGTTTGTGACTTTTATTGTTCACCTGAACACTGAGTTCCAGCACTGTATGGTGGTCTAATGAATGAGTGAACTTTGTCTCACAGGAGTACAGCGTTGTTATTGAGATGCTCTCTGAGGGCCGTTGGGTTCCCTTCAACGGTAACGACATTCAGCTGGAGTTTGTGAGGATCGACCCCTTCGTCAGGACGTACCTCAGGAAGAACGGTAAAGACCTACAGTTAGGATGCAGGGCCACCCCTGTGACCATTAAGCGCCATTGGTCTAGTGAGAGACTGAGTGTCGAAAAATGTAAAGAATGTTCATTTTAGATTAGTCTCATGGCAGACGAGCTCAAATCTTACATTTTCTTTCACTTTATATTTGTTTTGACCAAACATGACGATGGCGGCGGGGATCTGTAAGCGTGGAGTTGGCTATTAAAAGAGAACACAAACTCAGCCAGAAGTAGTAATCTGTCAAATAAAAAGTGTATTTTAAAGGTTTCGAATCAACACTGTCTATTTGGCCACACTAGAAATACTTATTGAAAGTTTCATCCACTCGTGCAAATGAGTGTTTTTTTTTCGATAGAATATCTCTGTAACAAAAGAGGCAGGTTTTGGTTTCCAGCCCAGGCTCTGTGGGATCTGAATCTCTCACGAGAAGTTCTGCTATAACATAGTAGGACTGATTGGTCTGATATTAATTTGAGATATATAATCCTTTTTTATTTGTTTACTTTAACAAAAGTACAGAAAAGTGATTGCATGTATTGTAACGTAAACTTTTCGTTCTTTGACAAAATAATTCAATGGTGATTGATCAAATATAAAATTCCTGTGGCATTGGCGCTGCTACACCCTCCAAATTCTTGGATGGTGACAATCGCAACACAGAAGCTACTCCTTATTATGATGTTTGAGACGACTCCAGCACCAAGAGCAATACTGTGCATGTTTTACTTTGAATAATAGTACTGTATAATAATTTGATAATTCTTCTGAGCCATATACTAAACAGAACATTAGTTGGATTGAACTTTCACATTCATTCATTTAATTGCACCACAGGCTTCAAATGGGGGGAAAATACAGCAATTGGGCAGGTCTTATGTTTGAGCTTTTAAAGTTGATGAAAAACACTAACCACCTATTTTTCTATCCAAAAGGAGGCAAATATAGTGTTCAGTTCACACTGCCTGACGTCTATGGAGTGTTCCAGTTCAAAGTAGACTACAACAGACTAGGATATACACATCTGTACTCTTCCACTCAGGTGAGATGGTTTAGACAAATGATTGGTTATGTTTTAATAGACTGATGACAATGTCAGCTGACAATTTTTTTAAACTAGTTATACATGCTCACAAACGTCTATAATTTATCTTCCCACAGGTATCGGTGCGTCCGTTGCAGCACACACAGTATGAGCGCTTCATCCCAACTGCCTACCCCTATTATGCCAGTGTCTTCTCAATGATGGCAGGACTGTTCGTCTTCAGCATCGTCTTTTTGCACATGAAAGAAAAGGAGAAATCTGATTAAGGCAGTGAAAAAACTGTCAATGCAATTTGAGTTTAAGAGCGGTGAGGGTATTTGGAGACTTTGTACTGCAGCCCTCTGAAAGTTTGGCTTATGTTGGGTTATCTGGTGGATAAATAAACATTTTTTGGAGGCCTTAAAATATCTTCCAATTGCTTGGGATGGTTGGGACTTTTTGTACCAAAAAAATTTATGTCATGGCCTGTACACTATTAATTCAGTCGTAATTTAAATAGTTGCTGTAAATACAGAAAGAGAAATTGACCTAAATTGTTTCCCATTATGTGGCTATGGGAAAAAGTGATCCGGTAAATACATGCACTGAATTTTGTTTTAACAATCAGGATTTATTATGTAACTAGTTTGAAACAGCTTGAGGCTTTTCCATGCCACAATAAAAAATATTCACATTCCAGTCTTCGTGACTAAGCGAATTAATGTCATGTTACTTATGAATGTGTGTGACTTCTGCGCCCGGTCAGTGGGGCAGCCGGTCTGTCAACGATGACGTACCGCCGTGAGCTTTTGCAAGCTAGCTAATGAAACTGAAAACACCCCTGGAATGCACTTTCACATCGCGCAATCAAAGACGATACAGGCCCAGTTCTGGTATCATAAATGCGATCAACCATCTCTATATAGTCAAATAAATTCCATGGAAGCTCAAGTAAACATTGGAAACCAAACTTGCTAGCTACTTTCCCTGGCTACTAGCTGGCAAGTGAACGGGTAGTCCTCAGGAGGGATAACAACACACACATATGCCCACTGGTGTGTCTCTCAGCGAAGCTCGTTGGTTTCACAACGGATTGCCAAATTGACTTCATCAGCAACATTGATTGTGCAATTTGGTTAAACCACTTCAACTCGTGTTTTTGGTTGATCGTTGGATCTCCAAGCTAGTAAGTGTAACGTGAACGCTAGCACGACGTGTGTGCGGGGGCATCAGCTGACTGCCTGCTGCACAACCGCCAAGGAAACAAGTGATGGATCCACTCAAAGTCAAGGACCGAATATTGGAGAACATTTCTTTGTCTGTTAAGAAGGTGAGCTCAAATCTCTCGCCACTCGCTAGGCCAACGTGCCATTTAAAAGTAAATGGTTGTACTCACAGTTAATTAGGTTTGCGTTTAAAAGAGTAACTTCCAAGTCGAACGGATAGGACATAACATACAGGGCCTCGCCCTAATAACACAGCTCATTGTTGGTTCCTCTTATACCCTCATGTTTTACCCATGTCAATGTAATTGAAATATTCTATGCATAAGGTCACATGCCACTCAGCCCTGTTGTTTTAATGCGGCATAGTGTTATATACAGCATTTGTCGATCAGTTGAGTAGTTACACAATGATGTGTTGTTTACAAATAGGCATCAAATGTACACACATGCTAAAAGTTGCACGTTTTTTACCATGTGATTGTTTTACTGTGAAACAAACTCGTAAACTGACAGACAACAACACTGACAGTTCACCTGGATATCCAGGGTTTGGATATCCAATCCAAACCCTGTTATCACAAGCAGCCTTTGAAATTCTTTCCCTCCCTGATCTAAAGTCACATGGTAATCAGGTGATTTAAATTGAAATCTAATTCCTGACTTTTCTTTCAATTCATGACATTCTTTATTTAAATGATTGCCCCAGAAATTGATCAGAGAGGATGATAATGCCTCTTGTTGACTGAAACCATTACAATGCAGTTCAACTGCTTCCCACCTCCAACAAGGTGCATGCTGTCCTCTCAAGGGGAAACCCCACTACTTATTCGTGAATCTTTATTAATGGCAAACGGATGTCTGCTTTAAGACATCAAGTTATTTTCAGCCTTCCTTTGTGGTTGTTTCCACAATCTGTTTTTCACACCAGTGTTTAAAGTGCTTTAAACGTTACTGACTGACCATCTGAATAGCTTCATTGCTGAAAATGCAGATTTGATCCAATGCCTTGGTACAAATGTCTTCAAAATGGCTGTCTAATGTGAAAGGGGGAAAGCTGAGATGTCTGACAGACACAAAAAGAATGACACACATAGACATAGACAGACACTTAGTTCGTTTTTAGAGGACATCTGTTAGACATTTGGAAATCCTTGATTTTAAAACATTTTGCTGACAGTTGCAGAGTTACTTTGCTGCTTGTGAAGATGAAACTCCTGCCATTCGCAACCATGACCGGGTCCTGCAGCGTCTGTGTGAGCATTTGGACCATGCTCTGTTATATGGGTGAGACCAGATACAAGAATGTCAATCTAAGGATTTATAATTAACATATTCTGTGTAGAGATGGGCATGAGTATTTTGGACATCAAGTCAGTATTCTTTGACTGAAATTGTCTATAGAGTAATAATGTTGTTGATAACGTCTTAAGGCTGCAGGACATCTCCTCCGGCTACTGGGTGTTTGTCCTTCACTTCACCAGGAAAGAGGCAGTTCGGCAGATAGACGAGCTGCAGCACATAGCCACCAACCTTGGCCGAAGTGAGATACCAGCCAAAACAATATATGCACACCTACAGGTCTACACATGACATGCATAATGCTATACCACACACACACACACACACACACACACACACACACACACACACACACACACACACACACACACACACACACACACACACACACACACACACACACACACACACACACACACACACACACACACACACACACACTATTCACTTATTCAGACTCCACCAAAGCGCAACCGCAGTTAAACATACTTCCAATTGTTTTATGTGTTGTCGGCAGGCCGAGCGTGGTTATACCTGGCCCTGAGTGAGAGCTCCCTGGAGAGCTACCTGCGCCTCTTCCAGGAGAACCAGGCCCTGCTACAGAAATACTACTTAAAGTGAATGCTCAAGAACTCTTGCAATTTCCGCTCATTTTTTATCATGCCGTGCCTGCCTCTTTGACCGACGCTAATGTTTGCCGTCTTTACCTCCCAGGAATGCACTGGTCTGCAGCCATGACCACCTGACGCTGTTCCTCACGCTGGTGTCGGGCCTGGAGTTCATTCGCTTTGACCTTGAGCTGGTCAGTACCTGGTCCCTGATCATCCCCACATATCTATGCAAAAATAGATGCGTACAAGTTCAGGATTCACCTTCTTTATTGATTTAGTTCCGAGTATAATGTTATAATGTCATGTCAAGTTCCCGTTGTGTTTTTACACAACGGGAACTACACCTAACTACTGCTTGTGGATGCTGTCCCAGGATGTTCCATATTTGGACGTAGCACCCTACATGCCGGAGTACTACAAACCCCAGAACCTGTTGGACTTTGAGGAGAGGCTGCCAAGCTCAGACAGCTTGTCCCTTCACTCCTTCACATCCCTCACCTCCACCAACCTGGAGTGGGACGATAGTGCCATAGCGCCATCTAGTGAAGGTACAGAGCACTAGTTGGAGACTATTCCTTTGTTTCTCACACTCTTACTGTTTTGCTGTCTGCTAATTTATTAGATAGTTTATTTGCGCCATATAGCTCCTTAGGTCAGAATAAAGAGTTCAGTGTTTTTTTATACATGTATGACATGTCTATTCTGTACTCACAGAGACAAACGTTCTCGCTGTGATTGTTTGAAATATACGTAACAATCCTGTAAAAAATATATACCTGCAGATTCCTAGATAAAAACACACATTAGGCTGGGCGGGCTTTAAAATAAGCCTCTACTTTATCTCCATTCTTCACTGTGAATTACCCTTTTTTACTCTACCTTTTGACTTTGAACTTGCCGCAATTACCTCCACACTGCATTCTTGTCATTTGCCTTTATTATTATGGGATTCAAAAGCCAAACAAATGCCCTGGCTAGTTCGATGCAGGCTGTGTCTGTGCATGCATTCTCTGTAGTAGGGATCATGCTGTAACTACTACTGTACTGGGATGACTGTGGTAACTCGAGAGAGATATACGTATAAACCTGTTAAAAATGTCAGACTAAAGGATGTGGATGACGTAAAGAAAAGTGTTTGCTTCAGTTGAAGACAAATGTTATCGGAGTGATGGCGGCGCGCTATATGTGAATGCTGTAATCATCTACGCCCACAACCCTTTAAGTGGCCTCCCTCATTAAATCCCATCTCCTCTAATTCCCTTTCATTATGTCTGTTGTTGTTGTTGTTGTTGTTGTTGTTGTTTTAATGTACTGTTCCAATTCCCTTCCATGATGTCTGTTGTTGTCCTGAATGTGCTGTTGTTGTCTCTCTCACATCCTCCTCTGTCTCTGTGTTGTGTCCATGCTCCCTCCTCTAACGGTCCATCTTTTCCCTCCTTTTTTAGATTATGATTTTGGTGACATCTTCCCTGTGTTGCAGTCACTGCCCAGTGCAGACTGGGAAGGTGGGATATTGGTTGACCCCTCCATTTCATTCATGGCCATGCTCCCCTATCCCCACCCTACCCACACATCCACCCCCACCTCCACCCCCACCTCCACCCCCACCCCACATAGCACTGCGCATGTGGCTATCCTACTGTTTTGTGTTGTGTGCATGGAGTGGGGTTGCCTGGCTAGACAGGCGAAGACACCATTCCAGGCAACTGGAATGGTGTAACTTGAGGTGGCTTGGATAGACTGGGTTTTCTTGTTCTCTAACATTTGACTGCAACATTTTGTAAGCCTACAGGCACTCGGGGCTTATTTGTTTAACATCTTTTAATATTCGGCGTCTGTCATGCTATGTAAATTCTTCACCTGATGCTCACAAAATGGTTGTTATAATCTGTGGCTTAAACGAAAATGTTGATGATTTGTGCGGCTTGTACTCACTCTATTCTGATTCTCCATCAGACTGTCTGGTGTCTTTGTTGAATGCTTTCTTCATGTTGCATTGTGTGGCACCGACCAATGTTACGCCTAGCTAATACTTCTTTAGTCTAGGTCAACACAATATAGATTAAGTATCTTATTGTGAATTCTTTACTATTTTCTTCCTTTGAATAGAAATGCAACTTTAAATACAATTCTACTTTTTCTCCACATTTTAGGAAGATGTCCACTCTTGTATTCTCAAATACTATAAGAGACATTTTAGAAAAACTCTTAACACATGAAACATATTATTCATGTTTTTTGTGGATTAAAACCATTTCCTTAAAACCAGATGTTGTATATTGTGTTAAATAATTCTAGCCCTATGAGAACTTTGACAGCGGCCTGTGTCACAGCAAAGAAAGCTTCTCTCTATCTTCTGCCCCCTGGGATATCTGTTTATTGCAGCCTGAGCCTGCAACAAACTACATCCCCCAACATGCCCTGCACATGCATATGTACACCATGTAATCCTCCAGTATCTTGCATCCACCTTGTAGAGGGGGACCTCACCGACCCCGCCAGCTGTCCGCGCTCCAGCGGCTCAGATCCCCAGACGATCGTCAGCGACTCAGTGATCCTCCGTTCCGCGGCTGCCGTGGCGACCGTCTCCGTGGTGACCCTGAAGGTAGCCCAGACCCCCGGGCAGCCCCCCTCTCCGCCCCACAGCCCCGTGTTCAGGCACAACCCGTTCAACCACGACTCGGACACCAACACCTCGGCCGACGCCACGCCCGTCCACGTGCCCAGCCGCCAAGGCTCCTGTGCTTCCAGGGAGGACGGCGAAAGCAGCAGCACACAGCTGGAGGTCATCAGGTGATCGCTTGTCTAAACTCACTCACTGACAACCAGTCCATAATGGTTATATTGTGATGAACACGTGACTGTCAAACATAGAAGTTGTTGGGAGTTTCCTGTTTGCTATATCGGCGGGGTGACTCATAGCTCCCCACTGGCGTCTTTCAGGTTGGCCAAACGGAGGAAGCCCGCCAAGAAGCGACGAGGGAAGGGCTCCAGCGGCTCCATCAGCAGTATGCACAGCCCCCCCTCAGAGGTGGTGGAGCCGGAGGACAGCCTGCAGACCCCTGAACGAGAGGAGGGGAGAGGCGCCGTGAAGGAGGTGGACTCCGCCGACAGTCTCGTGCACGGGGGAGCGGTAATGAGGAGGACGAGCAGGAGAAGCACGGACGACGCAGAGGACGAGGAGGAAGAGGAGCCGGAGCCCTTCCTGCGGCTCCCGCAGATGACGGACACCTCGATGGACGTCGTGGGCCAGCCGCTGCGGGACGTGATGGACCGCCTCAACGGCACCCTGGACTCGGGCCAGGGCTGGGGCCAGGCTGAGGAGGGAGCGGAGGGGAAGGGAGCGACCGCGTCAAACTTTGCGGACCGCGACCCCCAGCCTCCCGCACGGCAGCCCTTTCGAGAGGACGCAGGGCGAGAGCCGCCTGATCGGGCTCAAGGGGAACGGCCTGGTCCCGCTCTGGCCCAGAGCCCTGCAGAGCCCTACGGCTTTGCCCCCCACGGTCCAGAGCCTGCTGCCCTGGGTGGTGGCCACCATGACCCTGCAGGGTCTGGTGAGTCGGAAGCTCTTGAAGGTGCTGGTGAAGATGCAGGAGCGGCAGCGGAAGAGGGCGGACCGGAGTCCACCTTGAGACCAGACGAGGTGGAGGACGGAGCTAACCTCGAGCACGTGGTAGAGAATGAAACGGCCGGAGAGGCGGAGGAGCAGCTGCAAGAAGAGGAGCTCAGTCCCGCAGAAGATTGGCACCCGGCAGAATTCAAGTAGGACTTCCAGAAACGTAATATTTGCATAACTGGTTTGTTTTGGTTTTCAAGTGGAAATTCAGGTTCATGGCAGTTATAATTGTTAATGTGATGACGTAGATTTGTAGATAATCTGACTTTATCTTCACCATGGTACAAGTTTGCTAAACATATGTACTGCCACATATCTTTGTTATCCATCGCACAAATTCCATTGGGTTCCTAAACCCAGAGGTTCTCAAAAGCATACTTCTGTTTCAAATGTGAGGCAGGACGAAAGGCAACACAAAGCATTCACAATGAGTGCAAAACCCTGAAGGCTGCTTGACAGATCAGCACACACCGTTAAGCTCACACTGTTAAGCATGTTACAAGTGAGATGGCAGTGTGTCAAACATAACATTGTCGACTTATATTTCAGGGTGGACAACAACCATTTGCTGCTACTTATGATTCACGTGTTTAGAGAGAATGAAGAGCAGCTCTATAAGGTAAAGGAGAATACTGCTTACAATGAATACACATTTTATTGCATTGTGAGTTTAAAGCTAGGGTAGGCAATTTGGAGAAACCAGCCAGAGACACTCGATTTTGAAGTTTCCAACCCAAACAATCCCACCCCTGCCTTCAGGCTTCCTTCCAAAGCCACTCCCCCATAACACATGACTAGCTCGCTAGCTTTAGCAATAAGTCTTCCTAGCCTTATGGAAGACTCCAGTCTCAGCCACAGATACCAGATTAAATTTTGTGTCCGAGGATTTCATTCATTGATTTTCGGGATGTGAAGAGAATTTCAACAAATAAAACACAAGAAAAATCAATAAATTGCCTACCCTAGGTTTAATAATAACTTCACACCAAAAGTGTGAACCGAACATTGTTTGTTTATTATAAACTATTACATTACACAATCATGAAAACTTTGAGTATGATCTTCTGTTATTGTATGTCATCTGTGATTGCTAACATGTTGAGTAAAACCTGGTGGTGGTTGATCTCTGTCTGCCAGATGGTGAAGATGAGTACGGGACACATGGAGGGAGACCTACAGCCCCTATACCTGCTTCTTACAGACTGTTACATCTATCTGCTTAGAAAAGGTTTGTGGTTGGATGTTGGAAACCCACTGGTTTTGGGTATGAAATGAGCTGGTTCTTAAAATGCCTGTCTGCTATTTATTATTTATTTTCTTTTTTATGACGGTATCTTGGATTTTTGATTGGCAGCATTTTTTTTTTAGGTCAAATTATTGGTTGAGGTTATGTGAGCATTCAACAACCCTGCAAAACAATGGAAAATGCAAATGGTAAAGGATTGTTTTTCGTCTGTTTCCTTGCGGTTGTTATCTCTAGGTGCTGCGGAGAAGCCCTACACGGTGGAGGAGGCTGTCTCCTACAACGAGCTGGACTACATCTCAGTATGTGGTGCTTTTCCCACCAAATCTGTACTCGATGCTGAAGATGTCTTCCCAAAAATAGACAAACTTGGCCATACCCAGACCCATTCCCAACCCCCTCTGTTGTTGTTCCACTCCCAAATGTTGGGGCGGTTGGGTCTGATCCACGTAGAATTCCAACACTTGCAATTAACCAATCAACACTCTGCTGTACCACTAGCTCCACCCCTGCAGCCCAGTGGGTAGATAAAACCAGCGCAGGTAGCACAGTCTACTTTAGTCAGCAATGGGGACACCATAGCATGTACACGGGTTCCAGGATGGCATGGCACAGCTGATCTCACTGTGTTCTACTTCTGGTCCTGTAGGTGGGGCTGGACCAGCAGACGGTGATGCTGGTATGCACCAACAGACGGCGGCAGTTCCTATTGGACGCGGCCGACTACTCCCTGACCATGTGAGTGTTTAGTACTTTCCTACCCATTTCCTTCATGGCAATACTAATTCAAATATCAGTCCCATTTCATATCTTTCATATCTTTCATATCATTTATAAAAACGCAGTTCCCATGTTGCCATGTTAAGGGCTACATTGTTTGTGTCTCATTATATGGAGCGACGATAGAAAGGGCTCAAGGCGACCCTGAAAACATCCACATGTCCTACACTGATCCTGTCACCGACGGGTTGCTCACCTCCAGGCGTGGTTTGAGCTGCTGTTGTAAACGTATGGACCTGATGTGTCACCCAGATGGCTGTTGACGGCCCTGCGCTCAGCCATGGTGAAGGGCTGCCGGGAGCCCCCCTACCCCTCTGTGCTGACGGACGCCACCATGGAGAAGCTGGCCCTCAACAAGTTTGTCTCCCAGGAAGCTCACTGCGAGGTACACCACACACTGCCGATAGGTTCCCTCTACATGAAAGGAAAGCGCATCCTTAAATCCTGGTTCGCGCACACCCAAGGTGGTTTCTTGTTCTAGGGAGGCAATTCACACTTCAGTCAGAAACCATTACTATGTTGACCATGTCGATAATCATAAGAACGTGACCCACTACACGAAGGGCCCCGGTCCCACTTTTGGGATGGGATCTTGCCAGGGTGCATTCATTGCCATGTGTAGATGTTCCCAGATGAGATCCAGGTCTCATTTGCAGGTGGTCCGGCTCCCATGGTGATCGGATCCCAGCGGCGTGTAGACACAATCCGCTCATGAGCCGTTCACATGACTCCCTGCATGATAAAAGCTACGCCCCATGCCCTGAATGGCGCTGTTTCCCCCCCCCCCCCCCCCCCAGGTGTCTGAGGTATCCATCCAGCTGTACTCCCTGGTGCATTGGGAGGACCCCATGGACGCTGCCCTGTCTCCCCACGGAGGGCCCCCAGGCTCAGGCTCCTCCAGCACCAAGGAGGGCTGTCTGCTCTACCGGGCCGGGACCACCCTCCTGGGCAAGGAGCTGTGGAAGAGCTGCTACCTGGTCCTCAGGTGTGTGTGTGTGTGTGTGTGTGTGTGTGTGTGTGTGTGTGTGCGTGTGCGTGTGCGCGTGTGCGTGTGTGTTTGCGTGTGTGCGCGCGCGCTTCTGTTTAATATGTGGATGTCCCATGTTACCTCTGCAGCAATGGAATTCTCTACCAGTATGCGGAGAGAACTGACGTAGCCCCTCTGCTGTCCATCACCATGGGGTAGGCCGCCACGTTGCTGTCTGCACTGCATGGTTTGGTGTTCCTCACCTACCCCTTTCCTTTAACGTGTGACCCCCGTGCTCCTTCAGGGGGGAGCACTGCGGGGGCTGCCGGCGCTCCAACAGCACCGAGCGGCCCCACGCCTTCCAGGTGATCCTCATAGAGCGCCCCCCGCTGGAGCTGAGCGCCAACGACGAGCAGGGCATGGCCGACTGGATGCTGCTGCTCTGCCAGGCGGCGTCCAAAGGGGTGAGGAGGATCGCAGGGCCGCTATTTCCTAAGTATTGAAGTACAAGAAGGACCGTTTTTCTTCTTCTTTATTATTTTTTTTTAAAACAGTGAGTATCTTTAGGGATAGCAACTCGATTACAGACGCTAGAGAAGGGGAAATGGTGCTCGAGTTTCGTAACAAAGTTGTACCCCCCCCTCTGCCCCGCATCCTCAATTGTGCAACAGCAATTACATCGACGCTGACTTTTTCTCCGCTTTATTCCGCTATATCTGCTTTTTGTCTTACCTGTCCCCCGATTTGAATGGCTTATAACAAGTTCAAAAGAGAGCAATGAAAAGCGGAACATAAAATAAAGAAATATCTAATGAACATTTCCAAAGCATGTGTGTATAAACGGGAACTATTCAGTCGTAGCACTCTACGGCCAGGAAATGCTCTAGTAGTAGAGTAAACAATATGCCGTCGTTTTTAACATTGTTCTACTGAAATGGTTGATGCTAAGAAGAAAAGTATTTATATGCATCAACATTTCCTAAGCACTGCTGTCATGTAAAAGTGTGTGATACAATTTTCTAAAATGTCTTGCATTGGCCTTTAAAACTATTTAATCTCCATCCATTAAGGCAGTGGTTCCCCCCCCCCCCCCCCCCCCCCCCCCCTTTCTTGAATAGCAGTAGTTCTGGGGTACAATTTCTCTGAAACCTTCTCTCAATGTACAAACCACCTTTTTAGTCATAGGATGATTTGAAGTGCCCCCATACGTTCCAGGCTGAGTTTCTTAAATGGAACTCAAGCGGGTCGTGTTTCCACTGAGAGCACTCACACCCGCCATACAGTGACGCCATACAGCCGCGCTGTAACTTCCATTCCCTCACTAAAATACATACAAATTCTCCCTTCCATCCCATCTCCCTGCAGTACCCCCCTGCGCCTCCAAAGGGTGGCGCACCTCCCACTATGCTGCTCCACGTCGCTAACAGTGCGTCCGTCTCCCTGGGTCCCTCCCTCCAGGTGATCCCGCTGGGTGTGTCCCCCACCCCCTGCATCCCCTGCTGCCTGGTGGTGACGGCGGGCCAGCTGCTCACCTGCCACCAGGACTGCCAGACCAGCTTCTTCCGCTCCCTGGGGATGGCCGACCTCGCCGATGTCACCTGCGTCTGCCTGGAGGCCGATCAGCAGTACTGCGTCATTGTGAGTGCAACCCCCCCCCCCCTTCCCCTCTCCTCCTGTCTCCCCTTCCTCCTGTCTCCCCTTCCTGTTGGCTCAGCTTTGAATTAATTTGGGATGCTGGGATATACTGTTGGATATATTTACACAACATCGATATTGTGTAGATATGTACTGTTGGATATATTTACACTATTGATGTTGATTTTGATTTCAGATGTCATAATATTGTGTTGGCGATTTTAAAAGTGACTCCGCAAGAATGGATGCCTCTACCGACTAAATTCCTCCAACCTACATTACTTTGTTTCTTAAATGTATATCTTGCACAGTGCAAAGTTGGTTGCGTTATATTGAAGCCCAAAATGCAATTACCCTGTCCATCTGCCATAAACAATGTTTAGTTGATACACAGACAATATAATACTTTCATCCAAATACTGTCGAACCAGCAGACATACGCGGTCAGAGCAGGAATGTCAGGCCATCGTTGTCAACATGCCATAGGTGGCCTATGTGCTGTACACATACATGCCTTCCATTGATCATTTAGCATTGATTCATTATGATGTATGCTATTCAATTATCCAAGCCCCATCTGGGGTAAATGATTGATTTGGAGGCTGGTCTTTAATATAATCCTTTGGATCGTTCCTTCCCATGCCTGCCCCGCTGTCACTGACCGTGTGAAGGAGTTTGCTGGGGACCGGGCCAAGTTTCTGCCTCCCTGGGTTTTGTATTTCAGTGGCTTTGGGGAAAGAGACCGCCTTCTGGAGGCTCTGGACACCGCCTGGAAAGACATTTTTCAGGTAGGGAAAAAAGCCAAATATGCTCCATCACCCACGCGTGATTTACACCTGACTGGCTTGGACATTGAGCAATGCACTTAAAGCTGCCATAGGTAGGAAAGAGCGTCTAGCAGAGGTCGGCAAGGACGCGTCATGTGATGGTGGGCGGGGACTAACTCAAACGGTGGATGGAGTTGTTTTTCCTTTAATCCTTGTTGGGTTGTGTTGGGTCCCAGGTGGAGCTGCCCCGCGGTGAGGTGGTCGACCCGGCGGTGAGGAAGCGGTGTAGGGAGGCCCTGGCCCTGATGAGCAGCGCCTGGCAGAGGGCAGACAGCCTGGCCCGCGGACGCGCTCAGAGGGAGCCCTGGTGCTGAGGAGGGCCGTCACCAAGGAGACCACTATTACTACTGAAGCATCTCATAGGGCTTGATTGACAGGCGAGTTCCGGAGATGCAAGCCTCTGAATGGACATGGGTTAGAATGCTGTCGTCGTTGCTTAGAAGAATATACTCCGACGGTGAGAAGGTTGTGTTTTTCCCTCGCTCTCGAGACGGATTTACAGGCCGCAGTCAGTCCTGCTTGCTCGTTAAAGAAATCTCTTACTTAAAGTGGTCATTTCAAATTAAGTACCAAATGTGCCTCCGTTTAGTGCACATAAGGACGTTAATAAAAGTAGAATTCACATTCAGCCACTATTGACGACCTCTTGAATTGTAATGATGCTGTAGCCGGGGGCAACCAGCATTAGGATTTACTACACAGTTGGAGGAAGGTTTGACTAAACAGGAGGTTGTGCTGGACTGTTGGAAGAATCATGTTCCCGGCATCATTTCCCCTCTCTTATTGTTCCAAATAGAAAGTACCTGCTAGCACAGTAATATACAGCTTAAAGAAGCAGTTCAAAGGTTCTAGATGTGTTCATTTGAAGTGCCCTTAAAGAGCCAGTGAACCTACTGTTTCAGCTGGAATTCGAACACTATGTGATTTAAAAAAATATGTTTTGGAGAGTTTTAGGAAAGAGAAGGGTGTGTTATCCCCATGGTTACGACCCACGCCAACTTTATGATACTTTTTTAGTACCGTCGTTGTGTAACTGTTAGGAGCATTATAATAAGCGATGTTGTATATGAAATGCACCACACACCGTAGCGTTATACTATAGGTGTCCGGGAAGCCTTACCCTCGGACGCGGGTATTAAATAAATTGCTGCTCAGACGGAGTTTCACCCACACACACCGTAGCGTTATACTCTATGTGTCCGGGAAGCCTAACTCTCGGATGCGGGTATTAAATAAATCGCTGCTCAGACAGAGTTTCACCCACACACACCGTGGCGTTATACAATAAGTGTCCGAAAAGCCCAACTTTCTCGCGGACACCGCAGTCAACTGTTGCCCAGACAGAGTGTTGACTGCATTGGCCACACGTCCACACAAACCGCGCCGCCGGTGCCCCTTGGTCGTGACGTCAGACTACCTCGGAAAAGGTAGTCTGACGGCACGAAAAGAACGCCACCTGCGTTCGCAGCAGAGTGGAACGTTCACGTAGTGTTTTGGGGAGAATGGCGAAAACATAGGATTTTCCCCATTTTCTTTCTCTAAATTGGGGACTTATTACAGTAACAGTGATAAAGTGGCATAGATTACTATGTTGACGATCCTATAAGACAAATGACCACGTTTCGCTGGCTCTTTAAGCAAAACAAGACCGTTCCTCTGGCCTGTTTGGTGGTGGCTTGTGTACGCTAGACCGATAGACTAATGTCCACACATGTAAACCACCACTCATTATATCATGCTTTGAATTGATGCATGGATGATGAAAAATGCATTCGTTATTTTATTAGTGTATGAGAAAGCCATATGAAGCCAGGAGGTTTAAGAGTTGACACACTCCATGTGTACAAATCCTACTTGGTAGAAAACACACTTGTTGCTCAAAGGAAGTGGCTTACTCAGTTGCAACATGTCTGAACCATAACTCTGGTACGTTGATAGTGCAAATACACACTATAGCGCTGTCCACTATTATTACCCTTGTCCAATGTAGACAAAGTAAATAGCATCTGTTGGTTGAGGGAATATACATGGCAAGCCCCTTCCTAATAAAAAATACTGCAACTTGGTTGCAGCAAGGCCCAGGCGTCAAAGAGGAGATCTGTTACTTCATATGCTAAACACTTGCCTCTTCATTTGAAGTATCCTCATTCAGCAGATTTCTTCAGAATTCCTTTTTTTGCCTATTTGTTAATGGCACAAATCTATGGTCAAAAGTGTTTTGACCAACCTTTTTTTGATTAGAGGTGAAATGGGAACAGCCTAAATGTGTGCTTTCATAATAATGGTTATGTATTTATGTGGAACATTTTAGTGAGTCTTATCGTTAGCCTTCATCACTCCATTAGAGATGGTCACTCCATTAGAGACACTTTTTGGAATGGTCTTTCCTTGGTGAGCGACGTCATCACTGAAAACCACTGCAGCAGCAGAGGGAAAATCGACTATCAGAGCATTGCATCTTTTGACAGTCCTTGCTAAGATTTTATTTGATCATCAATGCTTTTAATAATGCATTCTTTATTATAAATTTGGCGTCATTTAAAAGTTACAATTCAATTTTGTATGAATCATGATAACAGTTAAAACCTGCATGTTCTCTTGTTGGTCATCAGAAAGATTTTGCTCTCGCCCCCATCTGCGATGTGACTTCATTAAACTGGAATTATTTACTAGTTATTTACCAGTTGCTTGAACTAAAACCGATACATACTTTATGAATCTCGTGGGGGTAATTGTTTAAACATTTGCAATTTCAACACAATGAACTAATATCAATGAATGATATTGAATCTGGATACTGATTTCAGTTGTGCATTTTGGAGTTGGATGTATGCAGACTGCTCTCATCTAGTCGTCCATTGAAGTCTTCCAGGTGCCACTTGGTCTAGCTTGTTTCTGTTTGTTTGCCAAGGCCTCTCGATCTCAGGTTACCAGGAGTTTTTTTCCCAAGTCGACCTTGCTTTTTTTGTGCAATTATGTTTTAACCCTGTTTTAATTTAGTGTAAAGATATGTTGAAAGTTACAACTGTAATGGAGAGAAGGTAATGTGAATGGTCTTGAATAAAATAGTACGTCAGTATACTGACAACGGAGGCAGACAGAATCCAGTTATATGGATTGACTATCACTGGGAGCTTATTGAAGGAGGGAGAATAACTTGAATAGTTTACTACTTTAAGTGTAATTTAGGGTATAATCCCAAATTACATTTCAAGAGAAATGAAGAGAAATACCACTAGGATCTGTGGTTGAAATAAAGGTGTATCATTAATGTCCAATGTCATTTTTGTTCTTTAAAAGAAAACCATATATATGGATGTGGCTGGCCATTGATGTTTTGACCAGTTCGTTGTGTACAATTATGCATTAATTGTTAAATGTTTTTTTTGTGTATATATTGTATAAGTTTATTATTTTATCTAATTTTATTTGTAAAGAAAAACAACCTAATCAAGACAATTTGCTTACAAAGACAAGCATGTCTTATGTCATAGATATTTGCTATGGTACTGAATGATAATGAATGTACAAAGTCAATTTAGGAATAGGATGAGAAATAAATCAAAATTGAAACACTTTGTGGGTGGAAATGTTATTTCTTTCTAACACACATTCACACACCAATGGCGATGTCAACCATGCAATGTAACAGCCAGCTCGTCTGGAACAGTTAGGGTTAGGTGTCTTGCTCAGGGAAACCTCAACACTAGCTAATGTGAACGGGGGTTCATACCAGCAGCCAAAATACCTGCTATACCTCCTGAGCTACTGCCACAAACCAGATTCAACAGAGCAACTCTGAAGACGAGGAGACAAGAATGGAATCAATACTAATGCAAGTGTTACCGATGTAGTTTACGTTTTGCTTCGACACTTATGTGTCAAATTATATTAGCTTGAGAAGCCATCTGCATTACCTTGGATGCATCACTACTCTGATGTTTATTTTTTGTTATTTATATCAGGTTCATCAACTTCAGGTTGATGTTGCTCATGTTTAAACGACCAATGTATTAAGTATAAGAACACATCAATAGTTCATTGAAAATGTCCTTTCTTTCCAGTCTATTCATCATCTTAAATCGTGAGCCTATTGGTTTATTCCCTTCCTACATCGTTGTACAAGCTGTAATGGTACGTTGGGTTTGGCCAATAGACAGAAAGGGCGTAGGTTTGTGTTGTGCCTTTAATCAATGGAATTTATTGTACTCCTCAGTACACTGTCTCATGCAATGTGATATATATGGATGTATAGGCTTATATTGACGATATGGATCTTGGAATCCTTTGATGAAAGAGGGTTTTCTTGTAGCCTGGTTTGAAATACGAGACATTCTCTGCTGTCAAACCCATCGTATCCTCCTGAGTGACTATTACATTATTTATGTTCTGAGTGGATATCTAGTAGGCACTTAATTCCCTCCTCTGCTGAAACGCCTCCTGTCCCTGTTTTATGTGGATTACGGTATTCTGCTGTCTCCTGCTAGTACCCTGTGGCGGAGAGGAGAGAGGGGGTAATGTAGAGCTAGAGAGACAAAAGAGGAGTGCAGACTGTTACATACCCACACTGACTGACTGCATTTTCCCCCTGCCAGCTACATTCCATCATCAGAAACGGTACAGTACTAAACATGCATCCACAATCCATGTTTTGTCTTTTATCTTCAAAATGCATTTGCTGTCATCTTTTAAATATTTTACAAGATACATAAATGTCGGCTGCCCACAGTGCATCATTTTGTCCCTGCAGTGTCAATTGTAACTTGTGCAAAACCATTTGCGCCATAGACTCTTCTCCCTGGTGATGTTGAAGAAAGGTTCTGGTCTGCTGGATGACGGAGAGTGTCTTCTGGATGTGCACTGCGTGGCAGGAGAGCAGGCTGCAGAGAGCAGCTACGGCAGCCTACAAAACGCAGCCTACATCCCACCTCGATACGTAAGCACACTCACGCTCACTCGTGCAAAACGTGAAATGCACTCGTTTGAATTCCTGAATGCTTCTGTGTGTGTGTTTGTATAGTAGGGAAGAAAAACTGCAGATAAGTGCACGCAAGTCGCTCAACCTGAGTTGACCTGGTTCTCACCGATCTAGTCTCTACTCTACAGTGTTCCGTTCCAGTTGTGAGACATATATATTTTGTTTATGTCTTTTTCATGTTTATTTGCAGTAAACACGTCAAACCGACAATTGCGACAAAACAATATTCTTTGACTGCTGTGTTTTGAATGTATCTGTCTCTGGTTATAATGAGCTAATGATATGACAGAAGTGTATCTGCATCCCTAGTATTCAGCCTCAGCCCATAATGAGGTCGCAGAGGATGAGGAGGATGAGGAGGAGGAGGAAGAGCCCATCCGTGTTCCTGGTGATAGAAAGATTCCCCAGCAGCCACCACTAAGCCCGGGAAATTACTTCAGGGATGGACGCACCAAAATAGGTACTTAAGACGTGTGTGGCTGTTTGGATCTCCAGTGTCCAGTCGTACAAGTATACAGTTCCTAGAACAACACATCATTTCTGGATGTGGACTGAATCCCACAGGTCAGCCATTATCTCTGACCACCATGTCTCCCATCTCTTTCTGCTTTCTTCCTGCCACAGACTTTGTGCTGGTGTGGGAGGTACGCTCTCGGAAGAAGCCCCGTGCGAAGCGCAGGGCTGATGGCGAGGAGCCCACGCCGAGCCAGAAAATAACCAGCTCGCAGCAGCGGAAGGAACTGCTGGCCCAGTGGAGGGAAAGATTCGTCCAGAATCTGCAAAGTGCAGGCTTGCTCTTGGAGAAGGTAAAGGCCCAATGTTTGTGTGCCGCCTACAATTCTGAAGGTTTCCCTGAACATAATCGTGTACACCCATTGTTTCTCTGAAGACGCTTGGTAGACACATGGTCCCTGTGTGTCTTCCCATGATCATGCTCCATTTAAAACCACATTTGGTGGAAAAGTCATTTATTGTAAGACACATCATTGCTTTGCCATCATGACATTTCTCTTACGATAACTTATTTTTCAGCAGCCACGGCATGCATTTTCAAGATATCAACCTCCTGTTGGTGGCTGTGCTATATATTAACACTTTCTAGCGGTGTTCCTTACCGTAATTCACACCACCAGGAGGAAACAGCCAATGAGAAGAAAACGATTAATTTTCTGAAGCTGAGTGCGCCCTGGGATGTGCTGGTATACCACGCAGAGGAGATGTGCATTCGAGCACCATTGCAGGTCAGGTTTGGGAAGGGATATTGAAAAAATGCCAGAAGTTAAAATCTCACATTTGCTGATCAAAGTAATTATTTTCATGTGTTTGACATACAGGTGCAACCAAGTCCCGACTTTAATACGTCCGCTCAGATAATGAAGAGACTGTGCATACCAAATGTGCTTGCGGAGTCAGTGCCAAGACGCCACTAGACTACTACACATGCAACTTTCGCAAGTCAAAAATGGACAGGTGTGTTGTTTTTTCAGTAAAATACAATACCAACTGATTTACCTTGAAACTGCATGCTTACTATTGCTCTTGTTTTTTATTTTAACCTTCTCTCAGATTCCTTGGCTGTGACGACCACGACACATATTTCACAAGCACACAGAGGCACCGCATTGTGAGTAGACAGCCCTTGACCTCATCATAGAAATATTGGTCATCGTCTTCATTATGGTCTTAAAGGGGAACCATCACCCTCGGCTATTAGAAGAGAACACTGCTTCATATGGGTGTTACAGTTTTTTGGGGAACTTTAACATAATTTGTCCAAATCAGATCAATGGCAAACGCAAATCTCAGAAAATCTAAACAATTTGTGATTTATTTCACGGAACTATATCTTTTTTATTATTATTTTTCCGGTGAAAACTGTGTTGATGCATGATGCTGTATGAAGCTGCACTCTCTTGTATCAGAAAATACCTGAGCAGGACGCTTCCTCTTTCACCATTCCAGGTGTATGAGATTCTGGCGACGACAGCCTATGGCAAGAAGAGGAGGGCAGAAGTGGGCGTGGCCAGACTGCTAAACGAAGGGGCGTACTCTGCTGCCTTCCCCCTGCATGAGGTGAGATGACGGAAGAGTCCAGCTAAAGAAATGTTCTGCTTGCCTCCACTTCTTGCCATACTCTATGTACAATTGTCATATCTCAATATTTCATATGTCAATTTATTGTGCCATATCCATGCATCTTGAGCAACTTTTATAGTTACATAGTTTATAGTATTAGTATTCATATGTTTGCTATATTTGCTATATTTCAAAATTGTATATTGTATTGCCTTACAGTAATTACTTACTGTATTTTTGTGTTTGTATTGTTTACTTCTATGGTCTATTTTTATTAATACTTTTCTATCTTGAGCAGAGCACCTTTGACAGTTCTAATCTGAAAAGTTTAGAAGTATAGTTGATGCTTGACATCCCTTTCAGGGTATTATGTGTGAAAATAAAAACCAACATGTTTATTTAACTTCAAACTAAATACATTATATCATGCGGGCTACAGTACAGAGCACAAAAAATAAAGCTGTTCTATTTTTTGTGTAGGGCAGATACCAGCTTCCTAAATTTGATGTTTGTCCTGATGAGCTGAACAAAAGGCAGGTTCTGTTCCAGTATTGGGCTCGATGGTCCAAATGGTACAAATATCAGCCTTTGGACCACATCCGGGAGTACTTTGGAGAGAAGATCGCCATTTACTTTGCCTGGCTGGGTAGGATCTCTGTCTCTGTCTCTGTCTCTGTCTCTGTCTCTCTGTCTCTCTCTCTCCCTCTCCATTTCTCTCTCCCTTGCTCTCTCTCTCCCTTTCTCTCTCTCTCCCTTTCTCTCTCTCTCTCTCTCTCTCTCTCTCTCTCTCTCTCTCTCTCTCTCTCTCTCTCTCTCTCTCTCTCTCTCTCTCTCTCTCTCTCTCTCTCTCTCTCTCTCTCTCTCGTTAACTGCAGAATGCTTTCAATAGGAAGCTGCACTTTCCACCCTGAATGGAACTCAAGCCCGTCTTGATTGGCATATTAATCATAAACCCTCACCACTGCCAAAAGGACATCCCTAGTACTATCCCCCAGCACAGAGCAGATGGTTCTCTTCCAGTGTTGGTGTCATTAGTGGAGGTCTAAAGTGTGTCTGGTTCTGCAGGGTTTTACACAGCCTGGCTCCTGCCTGCTGCCTTGGTGGGAACACTTGTCTTTCTGTCTGGAGTTCTATCCCTGGCCAGCAATGAGCCAGCGTGAGTATACATGGCTCTTATTATGATTATTGTTGGAATGTTTGCAACGCATTTTGATGTGCTTTTCTTTGTACATTGAACTGTTTTGGACACGACAAATTGGTGACTCCCTATACACATTATGTTAGGTTCTGGGGTTAATTTAGTCTCATATATATAGACTTTAGACTAGCATTGCACTTGTTGATCTTTTCTCGTTGCTCTTAGCATATGCAGAATATGAATAATGGATGTGCCTCAAATTATATTTCCATAATAAAAGTTAGGGCAGGTGATTTGGAGAAACCCGCCAGGGTAACCTTGATTTTGAAAGTATCCAACCGCAAAAATCCCACCCCTCCCTTCAAGTCTCCCTCCAAAGCCACTTCCCCAAAACACATGACTAGCTCATTAGCTTTAGCAATAGGTATGCCTAGCCTTGTGGAAGACTCCTGTCATGCGCAATGAGTGCATAAGCAGAGCGCACACAGGTATTATTTCATTATTTCAGCTTATTTCAGGCCTGCGACAGCCACAGATACCCGATTTCTTATTCTTTTTTCAAATTCACAGCATTCGATTTATTGATTGCTGTCGGGATGTAAAGGGAATTTCTACAAATATGACAAAAAATTCTTCTCAAATAAATAGCCTACCCTAGCTTTAATACTTAATTCATAAAATGGTGTGTTTTGGCATGGTTTCAGCCATGTGAATGAAAAGAAATACTGTGAATGAAAAAAAAAACTATGTGCTAAAATTGTTGTTTGTCCTTCTGAGCAACAGATTGATTTAATCAAAAATATTTTACCCATTAATTCATGACCACCACGGTTCTTTCATTCATCCTCATGCAGTTAAAAGGGCAGCTAGTCAGCATTGAGACGTGTGTGACATGAGTGTGTGTGCGGCCAACAGGCAGGAGATCTGCAGCAGTGGAGCCAGCTACCTCATGTGTCCTCTCTGCAACACCTGCCAGGCCTGGAACATGTCTGACATCTGTGCCATGGCCAAGGTCCTCAAGGATTAATTTATTGATTGATTGATTTAATTAATTGAAACTGTCTTATTGGAATGTATTGCATAAATATTTCTGATGCTAAGTGGGTGTATTAGCCATTCTTCAGTTACAATTTTGGTTTTCCTGTTTAGCTTCTCTTAAGTTTACACTCTCTCTTCTCAAATTTGAAAAATGTATATTGACATTTGTATTTTTTTATGAAAAGAAAAGATGTTACTATATATACTCTACTCAAAACTAAATAATATATATATTTGTCAAATTTGACCATAAACAAATGATGGACAAATATAAAATAAATGAGATCACTATAGTTGCTTTTAAAGACATACAAAACTGAGAACAATGCAAGTTATTGTTGATGGCTAGTGAGTTTTCTGTGCCTGTAGTTGGGCTACCTGTTCGTTTTCTGTACCTGCAGTTGGGCTACCTGTATGTTTCTTATGTCTGCAGTTGGGCTACCTGTATGTTTCTTATGTCTGCAGTTGGGCTACCTGTATGTTTCTTATGTCTGCAGTTGGGCTACCTGTTAGTTTCCTGTTTCCTGTCTACTACAGTTGGGCTACCTGTTTGACCATCCAGGCACAGTGTTCTTCAGTGTGTTCATGTCCTTCTGGGCTGTCACGTTCTTGGAGTTCTGGAAACGTAAGATGGCCACTCTGGCACACCACTGGGACTGCATGGACTTCCATGAAGAAGAGGTTTCACGTCTCGTTCTCTTTTCCTCAAATCCATACAGTAGAAAGACTACTCAAAACATGCCTCATTATTTGGTTAATAATATGTACATCATTTAGTTAGTTCTAAGTTAGTTACTTACTTAGGTACTAAATGTATTTGTATAATTCATCCAGAATGATGCAGGCAGGGATGAATCCAGATGTAAAAATGAAAAAAAAAAAATACATTTCATTAGGGTCTTGATTAGTCTTCATTCATGTAAATACAGACCCCTCTATATCCTTTATGCTAAAATCAATAAGCATCTTAAATGATGAATAAATAAATCCAATCTAACCAAAATCCTTGATCTCATGTCATGGATGGCCCCTTAGGAACGTCCTCGCCCGGAGTTTGTTGCCATGGCGCCCGCTAGGGAGTACAACCCGGTGACGGGGGTGAAGGAACCCTACTTCCCGAAGAAAGACCGGCTGACCCGCATGTTCACCGCATCCATGGTCATCATCGTCATGGTGAGCCAAGAGTCCGCCACGGGCATGTTAATCAAACTGCATGGAAACCACTGTTGTAATCACCTCTTAAAGTTGCTGGAGGTACGATTTAAGAGCTATTATTTGAGCATATTTCTTAGAAATGCCATAGGCATCCGCCAGCTATTAGTGAGTGAAATGGGCTGTGAGAATGTCTTATACACCAATGGAGAATATCTGTTTCGAGTTGACTGCGCCTGCCGCTGTATAAGCCAATTTCGATTTTATCTCTTCCCTGATTGGTTCTGGGAATCCATCTTGCTTGCACTGGTGCTTGAAAGGGGAAACGTCATGCTGGCTATTTTCTAACACAAAAGAGCACTGCTGTATGAGATAGTCCTCTCTAAAATGTGTGCTAAGTGCATGAAAAGTGATCACCAGGCACTGATTAGATCAGCATATGTAATTCATTTTCATTCTATTACCTCACATTGGCGGGGTTCTGATGTGTGGGCTTGTACTGTGTGCCCGGCAGCTGTGTGTGGTGCTGATATTCCTGGTGACCGTCATCATGTACCGTGGCATCATCAGTGTGATGATGTTCCACACGGGGAACCCCGTCCTGCGCACTCAGGTACAGGTTATTAACCATGACGCCTTGTGTCGGTGTCTGTTACGGCCAGCCTAGGGGAACTGGCTGTAAAAAGACATTGTCCGCTTCCACCTCAGCGTCCAAGAATTGAGACGTACAAAAAATGTACTAAACGGAAATTACATTTATGAAAGGTATGCTATCTAGATTTGCTTTTTCAAGCTAGCTCTAGTCTAAATTTCTCTCCAAACCCCGTCCACCCTCAAAAACACTTAACATGAGAACAGTGCTGCAGAGTGGGAGCAATTAACCTAGATCCCTGTATCCATTGCAAACCCGTTGCAATCTCAAGTCATTTCAGTCTGTCGATTTCCTTCTATTCCTTCAAACGGATTGAATGGGTCGAGTCGACTTTCCCTCCAGCTACTAGCCAAGGAGGTTGATAAATTACCCGTTACAGCAACCGCACAGCGTTTCAGACTTTGAAGAAGTACAATCTAAACTCGCAGAACAAACTGCGAGGAGGCGGGGGTTTCAGACCCAACTCCTGAGTATTTCAGTCCTCTCAAACTCAGTTTATTAGCTGAGTTTGACATGTCTTTTAATCCACTCTGATTCATTTTTCGTGACAAGATATTTGGTAGGTGTGATATGTCATGGTTATTGAACGTTTTTCGACGTCAAAAAGCTAAGCTCATCGTCCCTGTTTGGTGGACCGTTGTGTTCTCTGCAGGCAGGGAACATCGCCACCATCTCTGGCAGTGTGGTGAACCTGGGGCTCATTCTGCTGATGGGCCAGGTGTACACCGCGCTCGCAGAACAGCTCACTAAATGGGGTGAGCTGCAGTCGTGATGAGGTCAGAGCTGTAATCTGACCTCAACATTACCTTTTCACTACTCCCCTTCCCCTCCGTCTCTGTCTTTTCTCCCACTCCTCCCTGTTCATAGACATGTAAATATATACCCATGATGTCAATATGGAACACAACACAGTAAAATACCTGTGTTGTGTTCCATCAATGCAGCCAGGCAACAGCCCACTCTCATTGAAATATGTAAATATATAGTTTATTTTATTCTATTTTATTATATTGCTTTCCCAACGCCAATAGCCATATAACCCAGTATGTGTAAATATCTTGTATCTTGTCGATGTTTACTCTGCCTTGACTTGCACTGTTTACACCTGAAATTCCCTCATGGGATAATTCATGAAGTCTCATCTTATCTCATTTTATTTAAAGGAAACCCGACCCTAACCCAGATCCAACGTTAAATTCGCAAACAAACATTCCAATGTGCCTACAATGATCTCCTAGAGTATTGTGTTGTACACTTCCTCAATAAATCTCAGCTGTGTGTCAGTCTAAGATCCCTCTGTGCGCTGGTGTGTGTGTGTGTGTGTGTGTGTGTGTGTGTGTGTGTGTGTGTGGCAGAGATGCACCGGACACAAACGGAATATGAGGACGCCTTCACCTTCAAGGTGTTTGTCTTCCAGTTTGTCAACTTCTACTCGTCTCCGTTCTACGTGGCGTTCTTCAAAGGGAGGTGAGTTTAGGAACGAGGCGCCCTTCTCCTTCTGCGTCTGATTGTTTTTCCAACCAAAGAAGGTGGTGACTAGGGGGGAATCTAAACCCACGACTTTCTGTGTTAGATATGTAGGTTACCCTAGCAACTACGGGACCTTGTTGGGCATGAGAAACGAAGACGTAAGTGCCCTCTGTTCATTCATGGATACACTGATACAAGATGTGCTGCCAGAATATATTAAGCTCTATTGTATCGTGTGTGTGTGTGTGTGTGTGTGTGTGTGTGTGTGTGTGTGTGTGTGTGTGTGTTTCAGTGTGGTCCCGGGGGCTGCCTTATAGAGCTAGCTGAACAGCTCTTCATCATCATGGTGGGAAAGCAACTCATTGGCAACGTTCAGGAGTTTGTCATCCCGTATGTATTGCTATGAATGATATTATTCATTTAAAATGAGTGAAGTCGCAATGTGGAAAGTTCAGCCCATCCCAGTTAGTAGGCGGGAGACTTTCAGAATAAAAAAAAACGAAATAACAGTGTTCTGTCCTCTCTCTCTCTCTCTCGCTCTCTCTCTCTCGCTCTCTCTCTCTCTCTCTCTCTCTCCTCTCTCTCTGTCTCTCTGTCATCCACTCTCTGCTTCGCTTTATCTGTCATCCACTCTCTGTCTCTGTCTCTGTCTCTGTCTCTGTCTCTCTCTCTCTCTCTCTCTCTCTCTCTCTCTCTCTCTCTCTCTCTCTCTCTCTCTCTCTCTCTCTCTCTCTCTCTCTCTCTCTCTCTCTCTCTCTCTCTCTCTCTTTCTCTCTCACCCTCACCCTCACCCTCACCAGTAAGGTGAAGTCCTGGCAGCAGAAGCGGTCCCTGGACAAAGTGAAGGGGGGGTGTGATCTTCATCGCTGGGAGGAAGACTACCGTTTGGTGGAAGAGGAGGGTCTGTTTGATGAGTACCTGGAGATGGGTGTGTACGATCACCAAAAGTAAAAAGCTAAAAATGTTTTCCAGGTTTAAGGTTTAAGATCTATATATTTATACAGTGGGCTTACAAGGGTAGTGGAGTCAAAGAATAAATACTTTGACTACAGTAAAGGTACAGTAAAGGTAGCTCAACACGTTATTTACAGTACTAAAGCTCAGTAGTTCAGTGGGACTATCTACACTGGTGAGAAATTATTCTGCCACAGAGGACATGAAGCAATGTTCATTTACCAAATCAGACTTACTCAGAGACATTGTCTGTAAGCTCAACTGGGCTATGCAGTATGTAAAGTCACCCGACACTCTTTTAAACCAATCAGGAAACAGCAGTGGTATTAAGCCATGTTGGGTCAGTGTCTGGTTACTCTTTTAGTACCTATTACATTTATAATACATTTACATTACATTAACATTAAGTCATTTAGCAGAGTTTTATCCGAACTGATTTACAAGTCAGGCTGAGAAAAATGTAAGCCTACAATCGTAATTGGAGTAGCTACAAAAAAGCAATAGTGGTGCGCAACCTAGTTATAAAAAAACAGGACAGAGTACAGAGTAGCAACAGGAATCAGCAGTACAAAGTTGGTCAGCTTTAGAATTCTTAAAATATTTCTTATGAAAATATATATCTACATATTTGCATTTTATTCCAATTTATGTAGTGTATATATTAGTGTTGTTGTTTTCCTCCCCAGTTCTGCAGTTTGGCTTCATCACCATCTTTGTGGCTGCGTTCCCCCTGGCGCCTCTCTTTGCTTTGCTCAACAACTGGGCCGAGATCCGCCTGGACGCCCACAAGTTTGTGTGCGAGTACCGACGGCCTGTGGCCGAGCGTGCTCAGAACATCGGCGCGTGGTTCAACATCCTGGAGGCCCTGTCGCACCTGTCCGTCATCGCCAACGTGAGTTCAGCATGCGGGTGACATCATCCCGAGGACTTCTGTTAAAAGATGTGTCCGAAAATTAATTTGCTAACTGTTTTTGAAAGGACCGAGTGTAAAATGTACACACAGGTTACTAAACTGTACACACGGATAACTAAACTGTACCCAGGGATTACCAAACCGTACCTATAGTTGATCAAAAACCAAATCTACCTTATTTGCAGTACTTTGGCTTGAAATCTGTTAAAAATGTCCTATTGATTATGCTCCTTCCCTACCATTTTGTATTGCTTGATATTCACAATTGTCTGTCAAGGCAATTTCTGTAAACTAAGTCACTATTCTATTGTCATTGTTAACATTTCCTCAAGAATGGTTGTGTTTGGTTTGAATAATTCTGTAAACATTGAAAAACCGCTTCCTGGTATGCCTGCATATAGTGCTTCATTATATTTAGAATGCATTCAAATTATATATTTCTTGTGATATAAAAATCATATGTAATACTTCTTCGTCTGAGAGAATGCTGTTCCATGTTTTGGTTTCGTTTGTGTTTTTCTGCAGGCATTCCTGATTGCGTTTACATCAGACTTCCTATCTCGCCTGCTGTATCAGTACAAATTTGACAAGGATCTCAGTGGCTTCGTGAACTTCACCCTGGCCTACGCCCCACTCAACTACACTCAGTACCCAATGTGCAGGTACATCTTCTGTACAAATGACATTCTTGTTTTACGGACAAGTGTATTGATATCGTCTTTGGTTTATTGATATTGGCTTGTGTTCAAATTAACCCTAAATCCTCGACAGAGCAAGCAAAAGGTTGAGGCTCTTAAATCAGTGCAAAATTGAAACCACAGTGAAAACCAATTGAATTTACATTTACTAATTTAGAGCTTTTTATCCAAAGCAGGAGGGGCTGTAAACAATCAACTACAACTACAACAACAACAAAAAAGTCTGTCAATTAGTAAAAGATTTACAGTACAGTATTGGTTTATGTATGAGTGGTAGTCAAATGCAAAGCAATACACATTTCTAGAGGCGGGTCTTCAGATGTTAGGATAGAGATGAAGGAAAATCGTACCCATGAGTTCATCAACATGACCAGGAGAGGGCGTTGTGGCATACAAAACCTTTGGTCCAAGATGTCCTTTCATTGCCTAGAATTGCTGTATCAGTTTATGTGAAGCGTTACCTGTTTGTTTGTTTTATTAGATATAAGGCTTTCAGAGACAACAATGGAAACTACACATTGGTCTACTGGGAACTGCTTGCAGTCAGATTCAGTTTCATCATTGCTTTTGAGGTATGATGAGGTTTTCAACTGCGTCATCGGTCCGATTATTATTATTACAGTCTACAGTCATCTTCAGCCCACATTTTTTTGTATGTTGTCGCTTTTTGTCCCCTGTCTTTGTTTACCGCATTCCTGTCTGTCTGTCTCTCTGTCTGTTTGTCTGTCTGTCTGGCTGTCTGTCTTCTCTTTTTTGCTGTCTATCTGTATATGTTTAACTGTCTCTCTCAATCTCTATCTCACTCTCTGTCTCTCTCTGTCACTCTCTCTGTCTTTCTCTGTCTCTGTCTCTTACCCTGTCTCTGTCTCTATCTCTCTCTCGCTGTCTCTGTCACTGTCTGTCTCTCTGTCTCTGTTTCTCTCTCGCTCTCGCTCTGTCACTGTCTCTGTCACTGTCTCTGTCTCTCTCTCTCTCTCTGTCTCTCTCTGTCTCTCTCTCTCTCTCTTTCTCTGTGTTTCTCTCTCCAGCATGTAGTGTTCTTTGTGTTGCGGGCGATTGACTGGATCGTCCCGGACGTCCCAGAGTCTCTGCTAGTGCAGATCAAGAGGGAGCGCTACCTAGCTAAGCAGGCCTTAGCCGAGCACCAGGACATCTTGCTGGGAGCGGGGGTACGGAAGACCCCTCTTTCCAAACCCAACACCAGCTCCTCCAGCCCCCAACCCAGTAGGAGGAGGATGCGTTCTGCACAGGACACCAGACACTGGTAGCAAAGACCGATAGCGACCCTCTGTCGCCAATTTTGTGTCTAGATCAATCTCTTTCATGATGTCCTCACTGTCAAACTGTTTTACGATCTTGATTTTTGTGAATTTGTTAGAATAGAAAGCCTGAATAATGCACTAAATAAATGTGGAATACACTTTATGGGGCAGAGATTGAGCATCTGCAATGTGGCGCATCTCACAGATGTTTTACAAAGCATGACACACGGATGCAACATTCATAAATAGAGCAGCATATTGTTTGAATCAACCCCATTCGTGAACATTGCTGCATAGCATTTCAATGAACCTTTGTTACGTTGTAGCATGTTCATTTGGAATCTGTTTTTGGTCCAAACTGTAATCTGAATAATAATGTGAGGTATTCAGAAGAGTTCAGGCCAATAATGAGGGAACTTAAACATGTATTCATTTTAATATCCTGCTGTATTTTATTCATACATAACCGCCGGCTAGGGAGTCTGTTCCAGCAGAATATGGTTTATTAGTGGCCAATACTAATTCAGTATCATAACGTGCCTCCACACAGCTTTTCATGTCAGCACTTTTCTCTATCTGGCTTTTAACTCTTTTTTTTTTTTTACCCAAGATACAGTTTAGTCAGCCTGACTAAACTAACAGCTCTCTCTCTCTCTCTCTCTCTCTCTCTCTCTCTCTCTCTCTCTCTCTCTCTCTCTCTCTCTCTCTCTCTCTCTCTCTCTCTCTCTCTCCCTCCCTCCCTCCCTCCCCTACTTCCCCATTCCTTCTGTGTTCCACCTCCCGCACCCTGAAGCAAGGCGTCCACTGGCTCTGTTGGCTAACACTGCACTGGGAGGAGTGGGGAGGAGGTAGGGCATCGGTGGCCCAAAGAGGCAGAGAGCCATCTGCCAACAGGTCTGCCTTCCCCAAAATGCTGTCTCTATTGATAGGTCCTTGAATTTGTCTCTATAGAAAGGTCGTTGAATTCTGTCTCCAAAGATAGGTCCTTGAAATCTGTCTCCACAGATAGGTCCTTGAATGCTGTTTCTGTCGATATGTCCTCGAATGCTGTCTCCATCCATTGATAGGTCCTTGAATTCTGTCTCAATTGATTGATTACATCTCATTAGATAAGTCCTTGGAGTCTGTCTCCATAGATAGGTCCTTGAATGCTGTATCCGTAGAAAGGTTCTTGAATGCTGTATCTGTAGATAGGTTCTTGAATGTTGTCTCCATAGATAGGGCCTTGAATGTTGTCTCCATTGATATGTTCTTGAATGCTTTATCCGTAGATAGGTTCTTGAATGCTGTCTCCATTGATAGGTTCTTGAATGCTGTCTCCATTGATAGGTTCTTGAATGCTGTCTCCATTGATAGGTTCTTGAATGCTGTCTGCATAGATAGGTCCTATCTCGTCATAATCTGCCGGTGACGATAACTTTATTTTCTGGCAGGATCTTGCAACAACGCCTAATTTACAATCAAAGCACATGTTATTGCTAGTGCACTGACAGATTACAGAGGGCAGCCTACCGATGATTTGTCCCCTGTCAACACTTGACAGGGGACTAATAAAGTATAGCGAGACTGTTTGGTGCTGTCCCCAAGGGTTCAAAAACATTGCGCATCCACTTTACTGTTACAAGGCATTATGCAATGTTGATACTTTTTGAATGAAGAGATTTGTCATACATTGTTTGAAAGAGATGGTTCTTTGTTTTTCTGCTGTATATGTGATCTTATACTGTAACATCAACTGCACACTACCGTTTTTTTCATTTCCAAAGGCTTTTGTCTGAATAAATCAAATCTTGATGAATGCAGCAACTATGGCCTCACACTCTTAATGTTCTTGTGAGTGTCTGTGTGCATGTGAGTGTGTGCGTGCATACTTCCTGGAACAGCGAGGCAGTGCATGACAGATGAACCAAACCCTGATTTATCAGGAATCCATCAGATAGGGTCGGACAGGTGCGATCAGTAATGGTTTTCTCTTCTCACCATCGCTTTACACTGCCTTTCGTCCTCCCCCTTTCTCCTGAATCTCTCTCACGCACTCTCTCTCTCTCTCTCTCTCTCTCTCTCTCCCGCTCTCTCTCATCTGGCCATTTTCTTCTCAGCTCCTCTCTTTCCGTCTTACTGCGTGGGGTGTATAATTATTCTGGTGTTCCTGCTCACAGGCCTGCAGGAGCACTGAGTCAGTACATGTCAGCCGCCATGCAAGTATGCAGCGTGGACACCCTGGCTCATGGTCGCTGGCACTGCTGCCAAACACACCTGCACACTGTGTGTGTATATATATATATATATATATATATATATATATCACAATTCTGTAAATAGTGGGATACTATACCATTTTTCTGTGCGACTTTGTATTTTGTGTGGTTTAACGTTGGGTTTGTACGATACAAGTGGTATCGTACAGGTCCATACACGGTCCCTTTTTATTTTTATTATCACTATTACTTATTTAAACCTGCACTATGTAATTTTTATACTGCAGCTATTTACTCCATTCAAAAATATATGAACTAGATCGTTTCTCAAGAATAAAACGCCCCCATCCACAAGTCAATCCATCCAGGGACATAGTGCAGCTTTAATATCCCTAGTTCAAATGACTCCCAAGATACTTGTTAGTCATTTGTAGGAATATTTAGATAATCGTATCAATTGAAACAAAAGTTCACCACATTAAACTGTCTTACAACTTTGAGCTCTAAGTGAACTTGAACCAACTGGCTCTATAATGGGGTCTTTCTTTTTTAATCCAGTGTGAAAGACTGGCCTGTAGTTAACCCCCCATACACAACCCCACCGGTCCTCTTCATGTTTGATTAGTGAATAATGAGGTTAATGGGGGTGAGCAGGACAGAGTTGGGAGGTGGGGTGCATATGCCTGAGAAGCTACTGAACGTACGTAGAGTTCAAGCGTATTTAAATTTACATTTTATCGTGGAAGCCAAGCTCCAGACTTGTGGATACACAATCTGTGCAGCGATGAGTTCTCAAACATGTTTGGACTTTATTTGTGCATGTACATGCGCATTGTGCACGTACACGGTTCGAATTAAAGAGAATGCATTATAGTAAACCAAAGCAACTGTGCACTTAAAAAAAAAAAAGGTTTGCTCACACACTAACATTGAGTGTGCAAACACAAAATGCACGCACACACACACAAAATACACTTTTTAAACATTGCACCTTCCCCCAACTTTTCAACTCAGACACGCAGACGCACATGCATGCACCCACGCACCCACGCACACCCACACACAATCAATACAGACATGGCCGCAAAGTAGCTGTAGGCTTTTCCTATGTCCCTCTCTCGCTCTTTCTGTCTCTCTTGTGCTGTGTTTAAGCAGGTGCTGAAATGAGACACTAAATAACTATTAGGACTTGGAGGAAGAGGGGTGGGAAGAGAGGAGAAACCAGCAGAGCACTTCCCCAACGGTAGCAAATAGAGAGGGGACGGCAGGAGGGAAGGGCTGCAGAGAGAGAGAGAGAGAGAGAGAGAGAGTAATGTGAACAAGACAGGAGAGGGAGGGTGAGAGAGAGAGAGAGAGAGAGCAATGTGAACAAGCCAGGAGAGAGAGCGAGGGAGGGAAGGGGAGAGCAGAGGAGTGCAGAGCGAGGAGCTGCATTCTAAGTAGCTCGGGGAGAAGCGGTCGGTGGCGTTTCTCTCTCCAACCTGCTTTGCTGTTTTTCTCTGCGGTCATCCTCCGCGGTACAGAGGGCAGGACGATTATCTGTCACCGCTGCTTGGAAGTCTGCAAGTGGAGTTTATTGTTGTGGGGGTGGACTCCTGCCAACAGTAGCGCTAGTGAGAGCGGAGGCGAGAGGAGAGAGGAGAGGAGGGAAGCCGCGAGGAACACAAGGCTGAGATGGATAGCTCGTCGGCTCCGTCTGACCCCCCGGCTGGGTCCGGAGTCATACTCTGCTGCCGGCCTGCCGCACAGCAGGCTGTCTACTGACACCCCCGATGAGGTACACACACACGCACACAAGCGCACACACACACACACACACGCGCGTGCGCGAAGAGAGCAGGTTCACATCAGACACATCAGCTGCTTTGTCGCTTTGTCTGTCTTGTGTATTCTTCTGTCTGTCTTCCCGTCTGTCTGTCTATTTGTCTGTCTGTCATGTATTTAATAATAATTATTGTATTATTGTAATTCTTATTCTAATCAACAGAATGGTGCTTTTTTACCATTGTCATCACATAGGATATTAAAGAACTTGGTTTATCAAAGAATAGTAAGCTTGTGACACCCTTGTACACACACACACACACATACAAGCAAGCAAACTCAAAACATTAGCGTCACTCCTGTTTGAAGACATTAATATTTAATGACCGTGCGCATTTGCTCCCCTTAAACACAAACACACACACACAGATTAGTTTTTCAGCGGGATGGTTACAGTGTATCTGCTGAGCGGGGCAGGTAAGTGCATGTCTGGAGTATGTTGGATAGAGGCTTGTTAAAAAAAAAACTGTACACAGCTCCAACCGTGCACACACACGCACACACACACACACACACAATCATTATAGTTGCAAGCTGGAAGCTTTCGGGAACATTGCAGTAGTATTTCAGTGGTCGTTGCACGTGAGCATCCAGATTCCCAATGTATGTCTAAAACACTTCTGGAACTCTAAAATTCCATACACGTTATAGACATACATTGGGAATTCTACAATATTGTATAATTCCATACATGTTTTTGACAAACATTAGGAATCATACAATATTGTGTTTTAATATTGTATTTCATTGTAAGTCCCCTGTAAAGTGTAACTCTTTCCCTCTTCCGCTTTCTTTAAAGGTGTGTTTGTGTGTGTGTGTGTGTGTGTGTGTGTGTGTGTGTGTGTGTGTGTGCGTGCGAGCGTGTGCATGTGTGTATGCATGTGAGTGAGGCTCATGTTTGTCCAGTAAACCAGGCCTGCTTCTTATTGGCCAAGGCTGTTTACCGTGTTTCCCAAGAAACAGCCAGACAGTCCCATTCTAACATTCCCCAGCTAGGTCAGAGACCTGTCCAGCACTCAGGAAACATTTAGCAGTTAGTTTGTTTCACAGCACTCTTGGAAGGGTGTCTCAGATGTGTGTAGTGGACTTGTAAGTCTTATGTGATGATGCATTGAGAGTTAAAAGTTTCAGCCCTGATGTTTGTAACCAAGTCTGTCTGAGGCTGGTGTGACTCAGTGTACTGATATGCTAAGTCACTGTGTGTGTGTGTGTGTGTGTGTGTGTGTGTGTGTGTGTGTGTGTGTGTGTGTACATGATCCGTGTGTGTGTGTTTGTGTGCATACATGATCTGTGTGTGTGTGCGTGCGTGTGCACACACTTGGGCCTCTCTTCGTCAGTCTGGGTGTGTGTGTGTCTGAGTGTGTGGGTGTGTGGTAGTGCATATTTAGGCAGAAGCGGTGCTTGATAGCCAGGGGTGTGTTATTTGGATTATCTGATTTACTGGTGCGTCTGATGGCAGGGCTCCACCTGCACACTGAATGCAGTGTGTCTGTCTGCACTAATCAAGGCACAGGGAGATGTTTATATCATATACACTGCATGGTATATTTTATACATGTATATTGGTGGTCACCATTCCCAATGCGACCTCCACGTGTTTTCAACATGTTTCAACCATGTTTTCTCATGTCTTTTCCATGTCATAGTGGTAAAGTTCTGGTATTTTTGTATCATAATGAACACCAAAACAAATAGAAACAAGAAAACAATATATTTTGATCAAATAAGTAAAGAATGGTTTGTGGATCATATAGTGTGACTATTATAATTCCCATAATGCACAAGTCTATTACCTCCCTCCCTCCCTCCCTCCCTCCCTCCCTCCCTCCCTCCCTCCCTCCCTCCCTCCCGCCCGCTTTACACCTGTCCTATCACCTGCCAGTCACCCTGGGCCTTTGTGTGTTTAACAGATTGTTTTTTCATGTGTGTGTATGTATGTGTGTGTGCATGTGTGTTTATGTCTGCACGTGCAGAAACCTCCGATGCAGGAAGCGACACACAGGATGCCCAGCTGCCCCCCCCCCCCCCAACCCCGTCTCTTCCTCCAACCTGGAATGCAAATCTCCCCCCAGTGCCCCCTTACCCCTTTTAAATCCCAACATGCATGCAAACGAGCAGTGAAGCAATGGTCTCTGTCTCTCCCTGTCTCTCCCTCTCACTTTATCTCTCTGTCTCTCTCTCTTTATCGCTCTCCCTCTTTATCGCTCTGTCTCTCTCTTGATCTCTCTCTCTCTCTCATCAGGCTTCAACTTTAACAGCTCAAACAGTGACTGTATTTACAGCTCTGGACGAAAGTGGTACTGTATGAGCCCCCACTACAATCACTCTTTTTCATTAGAGTGAGAGACTGTG
The DNA here is from genome assembly GCA_026745465.1 of Lota lota. NCBI lineage: Eukaryota > Metazoa > Chordata > Actinopteri > Gadiformes > Lotidae > Lota > Lota lota. The sequence continues at coordinate 830,985 of JACYXH010000298.1, read as the reverse complement.
ATATGAGTGGAGGGACCACCACAGACCAGAGTTCAGAGTTCACAGCTCTTATGCTGTGTTGCTGATGTTGTTGTTGGTTTTTTCCTACCATTTTGCACGTGTAGACGTGGGTGTGTGTTTCAATCTCCTCTGCGTCCTCTGTTGTTTGTATTTATGGCTCTACCACTTCTGGGGAGTGACGATGGAGATAATCATTCAGGGAATGCTGGGAAAAGTGTCTGCACTGTGTCTGGTCTGAGGGCTAATGGGGGTGGGGTCAGGAGGCCGGGTCGTGGGGTGAGAATGCGGCGGGTGTAAATTGGACATGAACTTGCCTTTCAAACATATTCACGAGGGAATCGCTCCCCCAGCGTGCAGGAAGGGAAGTGTAAATGATTGCCGATTGTCGTTTACATTGCTTGAGAGAATATTAAGTCCCTAAATCATTTGGGTGTTATAGGAGCCCGGTGGAATTCTTTAGGGTATACCTGTCAGGACAGCGCTGTGCTAGCTGTGCCGTTTGGTGGGGAGAGAGTGTGGGAGAATCTGGAGCTCCACATGTGAGAACAGCCGTGATCAGAAAACTTTTGCCCACGGGTGATGTGTGAAACGTCAGTGTAGCGGTGGTGCGGCTCGCACACCTGTCTGGAAACACAAGCCTCCCAGCCTTCCTGGTTGGTCACTGGCCAACGTGATGTGTGCTGCTGTGCTTTATTACCCACAATGCTTCATTTCACATAATACGCTTCTCTAACACACTCTGCTGCCGGATTGATCTTTCTCTACACAAAATAGGAACAAAAGCTGACCCTGGTCACAGCACCACTTTTTTCATTTGTGAGTTCCACGCCTATATTTAATGTCCTGTTATAATCCCAGAGAGACGTGGGTGGCCTTCTCACTGGTGGGGGTTTTATATTCCACGAACGATTTTTACAGGCATTCTTGTTTATAGTTTCACCTCTAGGGCAGAAGACCTCTTACGCATGGTCAACAAGCGAGGCATGTTCCACGTTTACCTGATCACATTTCAAAACAACAAGCAACCCCTAGAGAGACAGCTTGTCCGTACCTGTCCACATTATAAAAGAGAAAAGAGGTGAGCAAGGGAGGGGGCAGTTGACAAGAAGTTTGGTGGAAAAACTGGAGTGCAAAATTTGTAAACAGCGAGGAATGGCAGTGAGAGCCGACGTCGAAACAGAGGTGAACAAAGAGAGAAATCTGACAGTTGAGTTGGGAAAGTAGGTCAGCCTCTACAGGGTTCAGCCGCAGCCAATCAGATCAGAGTTGAAAGTCTTCTGATTTACATTTTGAGTCCGGAGAGCATCTGAACTCTCCAGTATTTAGAGAGCAGAATAAAGAAACACAGGGGTTAGAGTTAGAACACAGGAAGACACCTCGTCACAACGTAAACAACCTTAAGTTACTTGTAGGTGATCACAAAAGTGTTTGCTGTTGTTTGTTTTATATAATTTGAAATGTGACGTTCACTAAGACCGAAAGTGAAAGGAAGACTGGAAATGTTTATTGTTATACACATGGGTTATGATCTTGTGTGCTATGCTAGTAAAGATAAGTATCCATGCTCGGTCAGATATGAGTCCTCATGAGCTTGTCTTGATCGTGGACCTGTTGAAGCTGTGAACGTTCATAGCACTACCATAGTTTTGTGTTGCGTTTTTCTTTCCTGTTATAACACATGTGAAAATGAGCCATTTTAAAATGAGCTATTATTCCTGAGCTATGAAGGGCGGCAACTTGACCAAAAGGTTCTTGGTTCAATCCCCAAAGCCACAGTCGACATGTAGCAGGCAGCATAACCCCTACCTGCTCCTGAATGACCTGTATCTGCAATTCACATGCAAGCCGCTTTGGATAAAAGCATCTGCCAAACCAACCAGTATTCCCTTGTTAGCTTGGGTTGGTTGAATGGCTAATCAAGACATGATTGGCTGAGGGGGTCAGGGGAGGCCCCACATGAACAGCTCATCAACTGAGCTTGTTGGGGTGTGTGTGGTGTGTGTGTGTTGGTGTGTGTGTGTGTGTGTGTGTGTGTGTGTGTGTGTGTGTGTGTGTGTGTGTGAGGTGCTGCTCAGCTAGGTTGTCATTTGTGTCGGGAACAAACTATGAAAGAAAGAAAAGGGCAGGTCACTATGGATCTTTGCCATTTGATAACTTTTAATAATAAAAGAATAATAATAATAATATTTAATTGCATTTATACAGCGCTTTTCAAGACAGCCAAAGTGCTGTGTGTGTGTGTGTGTGTGTGTGTGTGTGTGTGACTTTGACTTTTGGCTGACCACTCACCTCCACCACAAACTGCCACCAGCAGCAGCACCACCCCCACCCCCACCCCCACCCCCACCCCACCCATCCTCTTTTCTCCATAGCCTCAGGGAACACACCTGTCAGTATTTAAGGAAATACAACATGTGGTTGGACGTATTAAATACTAAATTGTGTGTGTGTATGTGTGTGGAGTCAGTGGAGGGTGAAAAGAGAAATGAATACAATGAGTTATCATTGGAGTGAATCATTTCTCTCTTCTCACAAAGAAATGGTAAAGGAAAAGCACCTTCTCCACAAAGAGAGGTTGTTGTTCGAACCCCGCAGGTGACGTGGTGGTGATGTCACATGCCCAGGGTGGTGTGATTGTGTGTGTGTGTGTGTGTCTGTGTGTGTGTGTGTGTGTGTGTGTGTATGTGTGTAGTGGACAATGCCAGCGTTCCTTTAGTCCTCCGCCAGGCAATTAGTGGGCTGATGTGATGAGTTTAACTGCCACCTCACACACACACGAGAGCTGGTCACACCAGGGCGTCGGGGCTTGGCTCTGTCTGACCAAACACACACACACACATGCACACACGCACACACACACACACAGACACACACAGACACATGCACAAACACGCACACGGACACACACACACACGCACACACGCCCCCAGCAGACAGGCTCCTGCACACATTGGACAGCAAACGTTTCTTTTGTATTGAAGCATTCCTGTACTGTTAAGACGGGCCCTGCTTACATAAACACAAGGGCCCTCAGCAATAAATAAGGAAGCGTGTTGTTTCCTCTGAATGGACCCTGGAAACATTTAGTTTGCGTTATGAGCTATCGACATTAAGTCAATGGATTAGGAAGATGTCAACAGATGTATCGACCACAAACAGATGCAACAGTGAAGACCCTGTTCCACCTTTTGTTTTGCTTTCGGCAGGCATCAAACAAGACACAGGTTAATTATGTGATTACACAAGTAGGGGCCGTACTTACTGCTGACTCAGCGCTGGATTTCATTCTTATATTGGTACAGACAATTAACGGGATTAAACTCTGAGCCCAAAAGATATTCAGGAAAAACAATAAGACAATGAAAAATGCGTGTATTATCGCGCTGCCATAAAAGAGATGTCAGCGGGCCATTCATTAACCGCTTCATGCAGACATGCCGTCTTAGAGAAATTACAGGGACAAACGCTGGCAGCAAAGTCCATAACACTCAGAAATAACCCCCTGCCACAACAAGGGAAATTATAAGTCTTCCAAATAGACGTCTTTTTTTTGGACGGCATGATATAATTGTATCGGCGCGAGGAATGCGTTCCGCGTGGATTCAGACTGTGTTGCGGTGAGGGTGTTATTATTGTTGTATTATCACACCGCTTTTCGGCAATCTCTTGTTAGAGATAACGCTTCACTTCAACAAGGAGCGGTGATGCTTTATGGTATGGCCTTACCAGGTATGTGCAGGTGCTGCTGGAAGAAGAAGTGTGTGCTTCATCCGCTTCGAGTAGAGCAGAGAACCAGTAAGTCAGGGTGAGGACAGCTGCATGTACAAGTCTATTTAACAGGGCAGTTATTCTATAGAATCGGATCCCTTTAAGTGAGTCTATTTGGATCCGTGTGCGCTGCAGTTCCCAAAGCTCTCGGGTATCGAGTGCACCTAGAATCTCGCCAGAGTCGCGTCTATAAAGGCTGCCTTTGTCCACCGCAGGGAACAGATAACCATTTGTGCCTGCCCTAGTGTGTGTGGCTGTATGTTTGTGTATTGTGTCTACGTGTGTGTGTGTGTGTGTGTGTGTGTGTGTGTTTGTGTGTATTGTATCTACAAGGGTGTGTGTGTGTGTATTGTATCTCTAAGTGTGTGTGTGTATGTGCGTGTGTATGTGTGTCAGTGTGTGTGGCTAGGGATGTGTGTGTGTGTGTATTGTATCTACAAGTGTGTGTGTGTGTGTGTGTGTGTGTGTGTGTGTGTGTGTGTGTGTGTGTGTGTGTGTGTGTGCGTGTGCCTGCCTGTACACCTGCACATGCAATGTTGGCATCGGTGCCTGTGTAGATGCATGCATGTGCTGTATGTGCTCATTCTGTCGTGTGCAAAAGCATGAGTGTGCTTGTGGGGCTGACATTCCGTTTTACCTGGTGTTTAACTCTAGCCAGGAGGATTATGCGCACAGGAAGCTGGAGAGGCAGAGGCTGGCCTGTCTCCGGGTGCTCCTTTAAACAGCATGTCAAGTTTCATGGCAAACTCCAGCACTGTCTCTCTGTCAGTTTTCTCATCTGAAAAAGTAAATCTACCTGCTGTACAGTTGAATGAACCGAGAGAAGAGAAGTGGGGAATGAGTGTAGACCACAGGTGTGCTCTCTCTCTCTCTTTTTCTCACTCTCTCTCTCTCTCTGTTGAAGTGTGTATTTAGCCATGCACCGTGTGTGTGTGTGTGTGTGTGTGTGTGTGTGTGTGTCTGTGTGTGTGTGTGTGTGTGTGTTTGGGGGGGGGTGGATAGATATATAAATACAGGGGCTAGGAGCAGTCTGTGGCACAGCCTTTAATTAGAGCAGGAAGACATAGCTCAGGAGACACATTACGCCAGACGTGTGTGTGTGTGTGTGTGTGTGTGTGTGTGTGTGTGTGTGTGTGTGTGGGGGGGGGGGGGGGGGGGGGGGGGTTGTACACGGTGGTTGAGTTTATGAACACTACAGGGATGTATCCTGTACATGCCAAATGTGTTTATGTGTGAGTCGTCAACTCAGTTTAAAAAATCTGTGTCACATTGAAAGCATGATTCCTGTTAGCAGGATTCCTGTGTTAGCATGATACGTATGTTAACAGGATTCATGTGTTAGCATGATACGTGTGTTAACATGATTCATGTATTAGCATGATACATGTGTTAACACGATTCATGTGTTAGCATGATTCCTGTGTTAGCTTGTCATCTAAATCATCTAATTTATAAACAATGGATCTCCTGTACTTTTTAACAGGTTGCTACTGTGCAACACTTGAACAAGTCCAGGGAATCCTCTAGTGACACTAAGCCAAACTGCTAAGACTGGGTTATGTCCAGTCATCCATATTAAATTGCCAGATAAGTGGCCTGTTGCTGTAATGGCTAAAAAACATGGCGGCAGCTATAGCTTTGTCCTCATCTGAAACATTCCAGTTTGTCATGATCCTCATATTTAAGCTGTAGGGAGTTTAAGCCAACCCCATAAGTCTTTCAAGCTACATACGACGAATGCACTGGTCTATCGACAATGTGTTGGGGTTTTATATTCTGAACACATACAAATTTGAGCATTTACATGCCAGCATAATACTATTTCAGTTTGAGAATAAGTTACGCTTCGATGAACAAAAAACAAGGTGCATTCAGGGTAAGAAAGTTATTAAAATAAGAGACTAATTAAATCGGTTTCATCGTGTATATCCTCTTCTCTCAATGAAAGCTTCTGTTTACCATTCTCTTCTAGCACGAATTCATTCAGCCATGCTACCCGGGTATGGATTCTCGCCTCTTCCTGACTTCCAGCCCCACATTAACGCATTTCACTGCAGAGGAGAGAACCCCAGCATGTGGATACCTGGCTCAGGCGACCCCCAGGCTCTGAGCGAGGGCCGAGACGGCAGGCCTCTCCTGCGACCGTGTCACCACAAGCATGTGGCCGTGTGTCGGCAGGAGACGCTCGCTTTCATTGAGCTCCAACAACCACTGACGTCCAAACCCCACAGCGCCCTTGGCACTGCCAGGCCTACCGATGAAACACAGGACACTGCACCCCTCTCCCTGGCCCCTCTCAATGGATTCAAACACTCCCTGCTGGATCTCCAACGTTACCAGGGGGGCGACACCTTCGACTCCACGCCTCCAGAGTGCGGAGATAAGTTCAGAGGGCGGACTTGCGCCGGCACTGAGACGTTTACAGAGGAAGGGACTGAGCGACCGCTTGCTGTTACCAGGGCATGTTGCCCCCTGCAAGCAGCCCTTAGCCTGCCCCTGTCGGTCCCACTGTCCTCTTTCCGCACAGACCCTGGAAGCCCTTTTGAGCGTCGTTTACCCTCCTCACCCGCCTCACCCCCCGAGGACTCTGGCTGTCAAAGCCCAGATTCAAGTCAACCACAGAGACGGATGTCACAGGGTTCCCTAAAGGAGAAGAGTATCCGTGAGTTCTGTGCATCGATAAAACCATTCAATGATACATTGCATTCACAGGAATGACAAATATTAACTTCCCAAGGTGGTGCTATCCCTGCTGTTTGGTTTTATCGTTAGGGTACTTTTAAAACACTTAACATATATTGCTTTCTTTTTTTCCAGGGCGAAAGATGCGAGTTTATTCCCCAGAAAGCACAAGTGATGAGTGTCTCAGCAGTCCGGTGGATGGAGACTACATCTTTTCAGGACCCTTTAGATGCTTTCTAGAGGAGGACCCGAGTGAAATCACTTCTCTCGAGACAGGATTCTGTCCTTCGCTGCTTGAGGCTGCTGTGGACCTCCGCGACTCCGATGGCTCGGATGCGTTCAATATGCCGGAAGAACCCCTTCACATAATAGAAGACTTGGTGCCAGGGTCGTTGGAGAGCTGTGGGCCGGTGGACACTTTGAACTCCACAGGGCGGAACTCTTTACCACAATCATCACGTCAAGTGGATCATGAGCACCGGCGTTTCTCAGCGTCGGAACTGATATCCAGACTTCAGCTCACCCAGAGGAAGAACTCTTTTGCCCTGAAGCTGGGGAAATCACTGTCTGCTCGGGTTGCCTCCAGGGACAGACAGAGCTCCAGCTGCCTCATCCCCCACCCAGACCGTAAGTAGCTGTTGGGAGGGAGGGCAGGAAGTCAAAAAAACGGACATAACTCTAAACCTCAGAATGCAAGTACAAGCCTTGCCAAGTAACCCATTATCTTTCAACTCACTCATTTAGTAATGCCATGTCATTTTCATTCATCCAAAACATTGCAACAGACTGCACTTGGGCAGGGTTGATGCTGTCCCTCCTTTTTCTTCAAAATTACGTTTTCAGTTGCTCTTTTAATTCAGATATGTCAGTAGCTATGGAAGTAATTTTGATGTCAGTAATGGTGGAGAATAGAAAACTGCTCAAAGTATTTCTGAGAATGAAGTTGGAGTTGATGTAAACCCTTTGCCACTTGCCTGGCTGCCCTCACCCTCTCTTGTCGGCCTTGTTCCCAGCCAAGTGTAACGTAAAGCAGCGTTGCCCAGGAGGTTCTGGCGACAGCGCTCCTCAGAGCCCCGTGGGGGCTCCGCCGTCCCAGGCCAGCATCGACGCCGGCATGCTGTTGCAACGATGGAGCACAAAGCTTGGGTGGGTCATGTGAGCGCATCAGTCGAAACACAAATCGTCAATCACGGCATGGACATTTTCAAATGGTTCTTTTGATTTTGTATTTTTCCCTACAGCACAACTATTCCCAACAGGATGCGAAAAAAATCCGTAGAGGAGGACTTCAGCACACCCTGCATGGTGGCTAGCTCAAAACGCTTATCGCGGTTTCTGCCGAGCTGTAAGTTTCAAGCTGTTACATCCAAGTCTGGCATGAAACCCAACGCTCACTTTCAGGGTCCCGTTATTTTGTTCCTGACCATTGCTTTTCTTGTCTGTTTGTCGTCAACCCTTGACCCTCCAGCGATTCTGTACCAGGAGTACAGCGATGTGGCCATCAACCGGGAGATCCAGAGGCAGCAAGGGAAAGAGCCCGGCACAGACGAGGAGGGGCTGAAGGAAGACAGGTCGGACGGCTGCCCCTCTCCATCCAACCTGTCTCCCTCCAGCTCCTTCCGCTCATCGCGGGGCTCTGCCTTTGCTCTGTGGCAGGACATTCCCGATGTCCGCACCAGCGGTCAGCTCGACAACTTCAGCAATGAGGAAAGGAAACTACAAGAGGTAAATGCTGGACATTCAAGAAGAAATCAATTTTTTTGTATTCAATTGACTTATAGCCTAAGGATGACCAGAATATGTTCATGAATTAATTCCTTTAATTTAGGTTGCATATCACTTCCAGCGTATACATTCATTCTTTCTCACTACTAGACCCTGAACACATAAAAATACCCATCTTTTTTTTTTCAAAACCCCAATACCTTTTTATTTCATTTTGAAATCAGGCAAAGTTTGAGTTGGTGACGTCGGAGGCTTCGTACATCCGTAGTTTGAGCATCGCGGTGGACCACTTCATGATGTCCCCGGAGCTGGCCGAGTGCCTGGGGGCCCAGGACAAGCAGTGGCTCTTCTCCAAGCTTCCAGAAGTCAAAGATGTCAGTGAGAGGTGAAGTGAACAAGATGGCGTCGACGTGTAGGACGTTGTGGGCTCCCCCTCAACTTTGCATTTATTAACGCTGTTATTGCACAGTTGAGGATGCCTGGAATTTAAGCATTTCATGACCATTAAAGGTGCTGTCGATAAGATTGACTTTCTATAGTTTGGTTATTATTTGTTTCAAATGCCATTGCCATCCGTCAGCTTTTAGTGAGTGAAATGCGCTGTGAGAACACCTGTTTCGAGTTGACTGCGCCTACGTCTGTATGAGACAATTTCGATTTTAGATCGTCCCCCAGCTCATTTCTGACCGATCAGGGCATCTCTTCCCTGATTAGTTTGTGGAATCTTTCTTGTCGGTCAATCTTATGCACATTCAATCATCGATCTGTATTATCGTCTATTTTCAAATTCTTGCTCTCTTCTGCTCTTCTCTGTTATTTTTCTTTACAACTCAAATCTCACCTACAGCACATTTTAATGACGTCTCCTTGTGGTTCTCTAATGCGTGTACGACAAATACCCTTGAAACAAATATGTGCCCGGTCTTTCCACAGTCAAACCCCTCCCGCGGTGTATCCACGTATCCGGATCGATCTATATCCGTTCCCGTTTTCTTTCTTCCGTGTCTAGATTCCTTCAGGCCCTGGAGCGCCGGCTGGAGCAGGACATCTTGCGCTTCGATGTGTGTGACATCGTCCTGGACCACTGCCCAGCGCTGCGCAGGGTCTACCTACCCTACGTCACCAACCAGGCCTACCAAGAGCAGACCTACCAACGGCTGCTGTAAGCTCGGCATTGTGTTCACCATAACAACACCTGGTATAGTCGTGGTTGATAAAGCCACTGTATACGTACACTCCCGCAGATGTACCCGATATCCACGTTACCTCACAGAAGGTCTAAATCTCGCTCAAGCGGTTTGCAAGGAGTGAGGGCACGCTTTTCAATCACAATTACAGTCCCATTGAGTTACTAGACAAGATTAAAATGCAATGACAGGTCACCCAGACCCGATTTAATTACACTCCTGAAAGGCCGCTAAATATAGTCCATCTTTAATCTACAGATGAGGATAGGTGTTGTTACATGACATAACAACAAAATGTTTAATCTGTCAATCCATTTTCAATCCCTTTTATTTATATAGCACATTTTGTACACCAGGCAACTCAATGCTTTGTATGGGCAAAAAAGGAGAAAGATCATTACAATTAAAATGCAGAATATATGTAGTACATGTTTATGTCATTATTTGACAAAAAAAGGACTAGACTAGCCCAATTAGTAATGCAAGATTACCACAAGTATGGAATGGATTTTTTTTTTAATTTCTCTAAACATCTATAATCTATAATCAATATATAATGCATTCTAATCTTCTCATGTCTCAAATCAAAGTCTTCTCTGGCTTCCTCCCCCAGGCTGGATAACGCTCGCTTCCCGGGAATCCTGGCCCGCTTGGAGGAGGACTCGGTCTGCCAGAGACTCCCCCTTACCTCCTTCCTGATCCTGCCCTTCCAGAGGATCACACGCCTCAAGATGCTGGTGGAGGTACACAGGAACGAACGAGTGAACCTTCACAACCACCACCACATTCGAGTCAGTACTTGACTCTTATTATGTGAAGCTGAGATCTGATCCAGGCCGCACTTGTACTGGCCAAACCTTTTTTTCTTGGGTGGAGGTTTGTAAAATCTTTTTCTTAGGGGGTAGCTTTAAAAGGCAGGATGATTAACTACATGTGATGGGATGTCTTCAAAGATAATATATATCTAAAAAAATATTTTTTGTTATTTTTTGTATACATTGTTTTTATACCGATTTTTGTATATATACAAAAATGTTGTCCTCACATGCTACAAAGATTCTCAACTGTGGTTGATCCCATCACTCTGATATTCCTAAATTACTTCAATCAATCATTTTTACAACACACAAGCACTGAAGCGCTCTGGCCTGCATGTCTCCCAATTAAATTATTCCTGGCGAAGTAAATTCTCTAATGACATGTGGATGCTTTTGGCACAAGGATATTTTTCTTAATGTTTCATAATCTTCATTATTATGAAAACTATGTTCCAGATAGATAGAGATTGTATATATATATATATAAAATATATATATAATATATATATATATATATATATATGTGTGTGTGTGTTTTCTTCCTTTTTTTACAGAATATTTTAAAGAGGACGACTCCGGGTTCCAGAGACGAGGACACAGCCACAAAAGCTTTCAACGAGCTGAAAAAGGTAGCAACAGCACTCACAGCAGCAATAGTCAATACTCATTCAAGAAAACATTAGCCATCACTGGACACACAATGATATAATAGCTATGTTATTTACAAATCTTCCATCTGGGATTAATCAAATCGTATTTTATCTTATTCCGAAGATCATAAAGGAGTGCAATTGCAGCGTGCAGTCGATGAAACGGATGGAGGAACTCATTCACCTCAATAAGAAAATCCATTTCGAGAGCAAGGTTTGCAATGTTTTTGCTTAGTAGCGCCGCCGTAAGCAAACATGCGTCGTTGAGTGGGGCTTCCTCCTACTAACAGTGACAAGCTTTGCCCCTCCGGCCAGATCTTCCCTCTCATCTCCCAGTCCCGCTGGCTGGTGAAGCACGGGGAGCTGCTGGAGGTGGACACCCAGACCATGAGCATCTCTGGCTCCAAGCTGAAGCTGCCCACCAAGCCCGTGTACCTCCACCTCTTCAACGACTGTCTGCTGCTCTCCAGACGGAAGGAGTGAGTACAGAGTCTGCAGACACACACAGAGAGAGAGAGAGAGATAGAGACACGTTTAGATAAGTTAAGAGTTCGAAACGTTTTCCTACATGAATCTATTATTTGTATTATTATAAATTATATCAGGGTTTTTTCTATATAAATTGACATTTTATTTGTTATATGTAATTAATTACTTAATGTATTTATTCATGTATTTATTTATTTATTTGTTCATTTTGTTAAGAGGCACATTGTCCTGTGAAGAAAATAACCATAAATTGATTCCAATAATAAGTGTGTAACAAAGACGATGGATGCAATGACAGAGTTACACGGACTCTGTCTGACTGACTCGACTCAATATGATCATGTGATCGCTACACACTAGCTGCTGTTGTTTCTGTGCGTTTTAAAGCTCTTGCCGGTCCTCTCCTCCCCTCTCTGCAGCACATGGAAGTTTGTGGTGTTTGTGCACGCCAAGATAGGAGAGCTGAAAGTGAAGGACCTCAGCCAGAAGCTGCAAGGCATCTCAGGCTTCATATTCCACCTGCAGCTGTGTGGGGGGCAGCAGCCCAAGCACCAGATCCTGCTAAAAGCTCACACAGAGTGAGTTTTAATCACGCTGGTGTCCCAGAAATGGGTGTTGACCAATTTTAACCGGGACTCAAATGTTTTCAGAGAACAAAAGTTGTAAGAGCTTCTCAAAGGTCCTAATGGGTCATCTCGGAAAGTTATTCATCATTGCAGTCTTCATCGCAATGCTCACCTGTGTAGAGATGAAAAACTCAAACCAATTCCTCCAAAATGGCTACAATACTAAGACACGCTCATTCATTTCAAACTAGATATTGTGACGCAAATGTTGTACTGTGTTGTGTTGTTGTGTCTATTAGCAACCCCTAGTGGCTTGAGTTGTAGCTACAGTTATAGCTATATCATTTTCAGACGGTTTAAAATAATAATAATGTTTTAAGTACATTTGTCACACTCTGTATTGTCAGAAAGAAAAACACTGGTTTTATCATGTGTCAATATCCTACTGTTTAATTTGATTCATCAAATTTAGCAGCGCCATTATTTCCCACGTCCTGTCTGTCCGTGCAGCAGAATCTTAACACAGTGGCTCTCTCTTGTTGCTTTCATGTGACTCCAGGAGTGGAAAGCAGAGGTGGATCACAGCCATGTTTCCATCCCATCCTCTGGAGGACATTGAGCAGGCCTGTGAAAATGAAGGTCAGTGGATGTCTCATCATCATAAGCCTGGAATAACCCTCCCTATGTTCATAAATACCCCAGGTGTTTCTCCTGCCTGCAGATCTGTCCCAGGTTCAGTGCATCAGGAGCTACCAGGGCCAGGAGCACGACGAGCTAACGCTGGAGAAGGCCGACGTGCTCCAGGCCAAGAACATCACGAGCGACGGTGAGAGTCTCACAGACCATTCAGAAAGATAGCAATTCATTTAACGGTACCATAAAACAAATGGACATTTCAAAAACCTTAAGGATGTTTTAAATTCTTATGTTTTTTAAATGTACATTCTTTTTGGGTAACGTTTAAAATTGTATGATATTGTAAAATGTAAAATGTAAAAATGTAAACATTTGTAAAAAAGAACAATGATTGATAGGCCTAACATCCCATTGTCTGTGGGTTGTTCGGTTCATCCTCAGGCTGGGTGGAGGGCATTCGTCTATCAGACGGGGAACGGGGCTGGTTCCCCAAAACGTACGTGGAGGAAATCACAAGCCGCAGCGCACGTCTCCGTAACCTCCGGGAGAACATCCGCATCAAGTGTGTCACACAGAAACTGCAAGGGGATCAGTAGGCAAAGGCCACGTGTCTTCCTGGGGACCGCCGCGATGTAAAGGATGTGGGCTGTATGCATTTGAGTTGCTGCAGCATAGAGTCATCTGATCGTTATTTCACTATACTGTAGATAGGAGACCCTGATATCAAATGCAAGTGCTAAACCAAACCAAGATATTTTTTCTATCTTTGCAATTTGGTTATCATGATTTGTGTAGCTCTAATTAGACTTTTTTTGCACACTGGCTGTGAATGATCCATTTAACAAAAATTATGGAAAAGAAATGTGACTTGCTCTATCTAGTACACATATTACAAGAAACTATAGCCAGAAGTCGGGTAATTATTTAATGAGTTTTCATGAATTTGTACTTATTTTCTCATACATTCCTTGTCCAAGCCACAATATCTTTATTCCTGCTGGCAATGATTGCTTTTCGTTTTAGAGAAATTAGATTCAGAACATTCTGTGCAAAAAAGTCCATCTTCAAAATTGGCCAAAAGAAAAGGAGAGGTTCAGTTGCATTAACTTAAGTGATCTGCACTGCATTCGTTTTTGTAATATCGCACAGCAATATGGCGCTAGGAAGCACCACTGTTGCAGAGTCTTATTCATGTATCAATAAAATGTGTCCTCACATGCTACAAAGATTCTCAACTGTGGTTGAGCCCATAACTCTGATCCTCCTAAATTAGTTCAATCAATCATTTTTAGACCACACAAAGCACTGAAGCGCTCTGGCCTGCATGTCTCTGATCAAATTATTCCTGGCGATTTCACAAGTAAATTCTCTAATGACAGGTGGTCCCAAGTTGGATGCTTTTGGCACAAGCATATTTACGTTTCATAATCTTCATTAGTATGAAAAGTATATTCCAACGGCACATGTTTATAAATCCATTCCCTTCCTATAAGCTGTTTGTTGTAATTTAATGTTTTTGCTTTTGCAGCATGTGTATTTATACTCCATTAGCTGGTACATATCTATGGAGATCAGGAGTTTACATCCTTTAGATGTAGCCTACTTACTACTTCGCCAAATGTATAAAGAAGAGAAAATTGCCTCCATATCTTTTTGATGGTTATTTATATCTGCATACGTTTTAATACAAATAAAAATCAATAACAATTACATTTCTATCATACACTGTATTTGTACTGTATTGCAAAACACTGTAAATCTTGAAATAAACAAAAGTATTTTCTCTTTATTTATTGTTTGGTATGATTGGTTAATTGAATAATATTCAATGGAATACAAATAAACGTAAGAGTTTTGTTCTGAAATACTAAAGGCTAACAATGGTTCCATTCTACATTTTGTGGAAACACGTAAAATATAGAATATGATTCTTGTCTGTTTCTCTAAACATGAGAAAAGTCGTAAGATTAATGTATCTCCTTCATATAGAAATAATTGCATCTTATTCACCTTGTTAGACAGACGTTAGTCACCTAGAGGCCATCTTGGTTAGTTGGAAAACCTGGAAACCTATCTAGAATCTTGGGGGAAACCATGACAACTCAATTGGAGACCTGGTGGGGAAATGGAATGCAGAATAAAAACAACACATTGTGGTGTCACGGTCTCCAAATACGGTCCCCCCCCCCACACCCCCCCCCCCCCCCCCCCCCCCCACCCCCACTACACAACTAACCAATATGGGCAATAGGTCAATAAGGTCCATACACCTGAGTTCCTGATGGTTGCTCCACTGACCCATCTGGGCTTGGAGTGAGCCTCTTTCTACAGAGACAGCTAGAACACATGGCTGCTATGCACACTGTTGTCTACAGCGTTTCCATTGGGGTGACATCGGTGGTCAGCTTTGAACATCACGTCTTGACATTTCTTCAAATTTCTCGGGAGCTTGGGCAGGAGCGGAGGAGGGCCCTTGTATCTCCCCCACTCTGGGCTGGCTTTCTTTGGCTGGGTGGGATCAGGATACAAATCATAGATACTTAAAATCTAAAGGGCACTGTTGTAATGGCCTGTAATGCAGGCTCACAAAATCAATTCATGTAAAACAGCAGCGATAAATTCATTTCAAGAATGCAGGGGCAAGTGTTGGATACACAAGAGGGATTTTAAGTAATGTACATTGTAAGTAGATCATTGTAAGTATACACACAAGTGGGTAGGTCTACCCACTTCTTAAGGGATAAAACACTTGTGAAAACTGCTAAATTGATTAACTCCATTGCTGAGGTGGACGAGCAATCCAGCTTTTCAAACAAAGTATTAGGAACGCTCCCTTACCTGTTTTAAGTGGAAGAGCCAGGTGTGGAAGTCCTGGAGACACGTGCATGACATCTGCAAGGGCTCCACCAGCTCCCCTGCACACCACCAGCATATCATCATCTTATCTCACACCTTCTGCAGACCGTCTCGCTCTGCATTTTCAGGTGCTAGCACACTGCCCCAACAAACACCAACCAACCAGCCAATCACAAAGCAACATCGGGCCAGTGGGCCGGACCTGTTGTCGGCTGCTGTCGGAGGAGGTTTCTTGTGGGCCAACATATCTGTGGTGGCCTACTTCGGCCAACTTTCTACAGCTGGGTGTCGGTGGTGTTGGTCTAAAGAGTTCAACCTGTTGTATATGTATATTGTATTAGGTATGTTTAATTCACCGATTCTTTATTTAATACCTATTTACATTTGTGTTTTGTGTCTGTGTATTATTTTCGACTGTCTTCAACTTTCTCTATTATACCCACCAACATGCCAGAAAAATGTGTATGTGAAAACTTAAATGGCAATTTATGATTCTGATTCTGAACACAGTTGAGGTTACCTTTCAACTCAAACTCCAGGCGTTCGGTGATGACGGAGCGCTCCACCACTTGGATGGTGCGTCTGGCCAACCTACCCTGTCAAGACAGACATGGTCAGGGCCGTCTGAAGCACATAGGCTGAGGCAGGGAGATATGGCTTAGAATGGAATGAAAAGGGAGAACCCAATCTTTGAGTTGTCTAAAAATGTGTCTTAACGGCTGAGATTATGGCAAATCTGGGTGAACGGGGCGTTTCACTTTCTTTCACTTCATATTTGTTTCAACCAATCATGTCGCTGGAGGCAGGGAGCGCGTCTGTAGGCATATAATTGCAAACATAAACTTGGCCAGCAGTAGTAAACTGTTAGAAAGTGTCAGTAAGGGTTTCAAATCAACACCGTGTCAGACTGGCCACTGTATCAAACACAAATTTAAAGTTTCTCTTCGGTAGAAAATATTCATAATGAAACAGGAAACGACAAGGGGCGTAGCTCCGCCCCTTGTCGTTTTTTGTTTCCGGCCCAGGCTCTGTACCGTCTCCCCCCCAGAAATTCTGCTATAACACAGTAGGACTGTTGGATCCCAGATTACCTCATATTTAATGTAGATCCTGTTGTTGTCCACCGACAGAAGCAGCACATCTTGTGGGTAGAGAACCATAAGCCTCTCTTGGATGCCCTGCGAGGCCAAAGAGACCCTTTAGTCACAGTCAGCTTTAGTCATACAATCACATGGACAAGTTTGGCTATTATTTTCCTTAACCAACCACTCACCTGTATTGAACAATAGCCACTAAATGACAATGCACTAGGAACCCAAGATGTTCAACACATTGGGCCTTCAAAACCTCTAAATGTTGACCTGATTGGGATTCATCATGAAATATTCGATGCAATAGAAATAGTTAGTAGTCTTTGTGTATTGATAATATACATGAGTATTGTTACCTGTCTTTCTGTTTTCATAATATAGAAACGAGTATTGTTACCTGTCTGTGTGTATTCATAATATAGACATGTGTTGTTAACCGTCTGTGTGTATTCATAATATAGACATGTGTCGTTACCTGTCTGTGTGTATTCATAATAAAGACGTGTCGTTACCTGTCTGTGTGTATTCATAATACGGACGATGGATATGAATGCTGGCTCTCCCATGCGTTGGATGGGGGTTCCCTGCCAGCCACGTATCAGCGTTTGGAGTAAGAACTTCTTCAATTTCTCTCTTTTCCAATGCTCATCGCAGGGTAACTGTAGAAAAGACACGCGTGAAGAGAAACAATGCAGCTGCATCATCTGTGGACAGAGCCCGCTGGCTGTGTTGGGTTGAAGTAGAAAGTTCACTATATGTGAGTATTGTGTGAGACCAGTCGACTAGTCGATTCATCTAATGAAAAAACATTCAGTCTATAAAACGTCATGAATAATAGCAAATGCCATCGCAAGTTCAAATTCAAAAGTGATGCCTTAAATGCGTTTGCTTTATCCAACAAGCGGCCAAGCAAATCGAAACAATTCCTTTATAATGATCCCTGAACCAAATATTTGAACTGACCTGCAAGCATAAGCTGCAAATGTTTTTTTTTATATGTGCTTGATAAGTGACTCAAACAATTAATCGATTATCAAAAGTCTTCTTATCAACATTTGACCAATCGGTGAATCGGCTAATCGTTGCAGGCCTGCTACACTGACACGTCGTATTACCAGATCGGCGAGCGGGCCGGGGGTGGGGGTGGGGGGTAGAGGTCGTGGCGTTGACTCCAGGTGGTCCATCCATGTTCCTACCTCCGCAGCGTTGGGGCAGATGAAAACCTTGGGGTCAACCATCGCACCTGAAAGTACAACGGAAAAACACGACGCAACGTTTGAATGAGTGAATTGGCTTGAACCATGGTTGGATTATAACCTGACTTTGCGGTTGTTAACAATGAATGATACAAATTGTATTTATAAGACGCTTTTCATTCAGGATATCTGAATGCGCTGTACAGGGCTACAATAGAACACGCAAGTAGAGTTAAAACAATAAAACACAAACTAGAAACAAACTACAACTAAACGTTACTACATGCCTTCCTATATATAAAAAGGTATTTAAGCTGTTGGTCTTGTGAGGACTTACTGCTGACTTCAAAGCCATCTAGTGAGTGTGAGGTGTCGGAGTCCCAGGAGAGAGGTCGGAAGGTCAGTCCAGATAGTGGAAGGATGCCCTGCAACGGGACGGGAGAACACCTTTCAGTGTGGTTTGGTTTATTTCCACCGTGGACATAAGCCTATATATTGAGTTCTCCTGGTTACTAAATAGACAGGATCGCCTCATATATATATTGTTTGGTTTGTCTTGTGTCTATTGGGCCATCACCATTGTCTGCCAGCAATGATTATAGTACAATGCACTTTTATTTAAATGTATAATAATTTCTGATGGGTAAAAACTACTGTATTAAATAGAATAAAGATAAATAGATACCTCATAGATGAAGTCCCGTTGGAAGTGATCCACTGACAGGATCAACAAGTGAAACGAGAACAACACTAGGAAGTATTCGCTCCTCTCCTATTGGAGCAAATGAAAATGAGAAGCAGAGAGGATTTGGAACAAAGTCAAGTAAAACCAAAAGAGTAAAACATCAATTCAGCTTTGAAAACATGAAGGAACCGACTCCCTAGAATGATGTAGGAAACACTATGGGCGGTTAGGCCTACAACATGAATCAATCATGAGTTGAACAAATGACAACATTTTCATTTGATTTCATGTCTTCTTGGTTGAATACCTGAACCTGATCCTCCAAACCCGACACATTATTTCCACATAATTTGACCACAGGTATCCTACACCTGAAATGTGTCCTCGGTAAACAAAAACAGAGAATAGACGGTTCCATGATGAGTGTGTGAGTAGACCTAATATAGGATGGCTTCACATCGTTTGGAGAACTCAATGAAACCAAGCAATCAGCACATTAAAGTTTGATCAAAAAAGTCAAACGTTAAATAATGTAATTTTCGCAGCACTCATCATTCTATTCATGGCAATTTGTTTATTACCAGTTGGGTTATGACGCCTACCTGTGTGTAAGTGTTATACAGTGTCACCAAAGACGAGTAGGCGACATCTCCGTATGTGTGCGCAGGCTGGCCCTCCCAGTCCCTGATTGGCTGATGGGAAAATATTCTGTGGTGTAACTCGTCTCGGTTCCTCCCCCACAGCACCACCTAGAGGCCAGGTAAAGCACACGCACTCTTCTTATTGTATCTACACGTCACTCTGTTTGCAGGTCTTCTTAAAACCAACTTAAGCCAGAGAAAATAACATGGCAGGTGGATATGGTAACAATACCAAAATCTGTAGATCCAGGCATGCCTTTTCTCAATACGTTAAGTTGATGCATAAGAAGCCAAAAAAACAAAATATATAGCAGAAATGAATGGACTTGGACCTTAGATGTCAGCAAATGTACTGCCTTGACTTTACTACAGCTCCTAAGAGAAACAAGTACTTTGTTATATCTTGTTATATCTTGAGAAAAATCAGAACACATCATTGTTAGCAAACATTAGGCCTACCACTTTTTGCTTTACAGAATTTACTTGACACGTACATTTAGGTACTGAGCACACATAAATGAATAAATGAATTCCCCTAATAAAAAAAAGACACAGAACAGTGGTCTGTGAGTAATGAAGATGTTGTGAGAATAGCTGATACATAAAGCTTTTATCTCCATGAACAACATAGTTAATCAGAATAGACTATATCACCATGAACAGCATAGTTCATCATTTATTCATCATTTAAACCAGGATGTTATACATTGAATTTCCTGGAAGCAACTAGATGTCCATCCTTATTATCTTTCAGGTCCAGTTTCTGAGAGTTCAGATGGCTGGCATTAAGAGAAGCCCATCCCAATTAGGATTCAATATGGAAGGATTATTGGATATCAAAGAGTTGTGGGTGTGTATCAATACTTAGATATACAGTTGCCAGAATTTGTACACGGTTTCATAAGCTGTTTACAAGTTTAAGAATATTAGCTTAAGTTCAGCATGGAAGAATGCTAATTAAAATTGTAATACATTTACTAGGCCAATGTCAACCATAACAGCTTTAGTACAATACTTGGTAGGACTAATGGCAGGACTAAATAAAGGTCACACACAATGCTTCCTTTTTTTTGACAAACTTGTCATGGAAAGAGTATAAATATAGTGTGCGTCAACCAGATTGAAAATAACAATTATTAATGTTTTTTAAAGATGCAAGCGTGAAGTTTGTATTTTGGTGTATTTCATGAAACATTTTTCTTCACATTCTTTGCCAAAGAGTCCCTCTCTTTTGTTTGATTTCCAATGTTCTCTCTCTCTCTCTCTCTAACACACATACACACACACACACACACACACACACACACACACACACACACACACACACACACACACACAGGCTGACCTGCTGTTCCTGGTGGTGTACTGAAGGTTCACATGGTGGAGGCTCATGTTTCCCGCTCTTCACCACCAGCTGAAGTCTGGGTTCTCCAACGTTCCACAACCTGAGCAAATCATGCGTTTGTTTATGTTTTTTTAAGCAAATCATGTCATAGCAAAAAGCCACACAGACACATATCATGTAATAACTCAACGTTATTTCTTATTTCTTCTCATGTGCTCATGTGCTCTATTACTCCAATACTCACATACAACCGTTTAGACCAGACATAATCAGATTACCATGGCCGGTGCGCCAGACACACCATCTGACCCCTTCAAGTGTATTGATCTGACCTCATAGCTGCTGACCAGGAGCTTCTGGCCTATTCCATGTGGTGGTAGTGTGTGTTTGATTGTGTGTGTGTGTGTGTGTGTGTGTGTGTGGGGGGGGGGGGGGGGGGGGGGGGTGGGGGGTGGGGGTGGGGGTGGGTGGGTGTGTGTGTGTATGTGGTATATTACACACACACACACACAAACACACACACACACACACACACACACACACACACACACACACACACACACACACACTACATCCGCCTCATGTATTAACCACGCGATGTCGTCTTATACCGGTCCCAGCGACGGCCACATCTGCCTGATAATCTGTGAGTGTTTATGATGAGTCCCACAATAAAACCGGGGCCCCCTTCCTCATCCCCTGACTGGTTTATCATAATCTCCTAATCACGTCATTGCAGCATGAGTGGGTTCCCACACTTCATGTTGCCTCAATAGGACCCAATTTGTTTTTACCAACACACTATTGTGCAGTTGGGGCGCAAGTGAACAGAAGCCCTATGTCTTGGTACAGAATTTAGTGCTGTCTTAAAGTATTGTTAAAGATAGCCCTACATTCAGATGGGCCTTTGCTGGAAAGCACATTTATGTACAGTTCAATTACAGCTGTAGGACATGTGTGCGTGTCTGTGTGTGTGTGTGTGTCTGTTTATATGTGTGTGTGTGTGTGTCTGTCTGTGTGTTTGTGTGTGTGTGTTTGTATGTGTGTGCTGTGCATATAATTTTGTTACAAACCGCTGCTCATTCTTTCCACTTCCTCCTTCTCTAAAACAGTCCATTCTATATTCTCTTACTTCAGCATTTTCTCTATGTTGTAGTCAAGCCATCCATTTCCATTCAACTCAAAGAACTCGCACCTCCAACAGGTGTTCCCAACCAGCCTATAGTTGTATTAGTGGTTTTCCTTACCCTGAATACTCTCCAGGGAGTTCCAGGAGTTCTATCTCATCTGGTCCCACCTCGTCGATCCCTGCGGTATTCCTCTGGGTCAAACTGCAGCACCCCATGACTGGGGAGTCCGTCTGCACCCCTGGGCGTCTCGTCTCCTGGTCTCCCCTCAGTCTCTCGTCCACAGAGTGAGCACCATCTATCCTGGCCCTCAGCCCCAGTACTGCCCTTCTCTCTGTGGCTGGCACTTCAAAACCCCAACCAAACAGATCAAGTCTAAAGCATGGGAGGGAGGGAGGGAGGGAGGGAGGGAGGGAGGGAGGGAGGGAGGGAGGGAGGGAGGGAGGGAGGGAGGGAGGGAGGGAAGGAGGAAGGAGGAAGGAGGAAGGAGGGGAAGGGGGGGAAGGGGGGAGCGAGATGGAGGGAGGGAGAGGGATGGAGGGAGGAGGGGGGAGAGGGAGGAGGGGAGGGGGGAAGAGGGGGGAGAGATGAGGGCAGAGAAGAGGGGAGGGGAGGGGGAGGGGAACTGGGAGGGAGGGAGGGGGAAGGGATGGTGGAGGGAGGAGAGGAGGGAGAGCGGGGGAGGGAGAGCGGGGGAGGGGAGGAGAGGGGGGAGGGGTGGAGAGGGATTGGGGGAGGGAGGGAGGGAGCTAGAGGGGGTAGGCAGGGAAGGAGGGAAGGGAGGGAGGGAGGGTTGTTCGGACTCCCCCACAGAGGAAATTCAGTCTGAGGAGATTGGAGGGAGGCAGTAGGCCCAGTGGCGGCTGCGGCTACTAAGTCATCGTGCACAACAGTGTTGTCAGCATCAGAGCGCTGGAAGAGGAACGGTGGGCAGACGAGTGACTTTAGCGGCGACAGCACATGTTGTGCGCTGTCCACTTCCTTCCTGTCCGAATGTAGAGAGCTGTCAGGATCCCAACACAACCCACTCACATGTCACACGGACCAAACATGTCACTTTTTGGTCAAGGAGACCAGTTGCTAATTGCTAAAAGTAAAGCCTTCACTTCACATGTACACACAGCCACAAACGTGGGACACCATAACATCAAGATAGGAAACACATGATCAGTCATGTTAAATAGTTTAAGGTTTTAATAGTATCGACGGTGTTTAAACATGTAGGCGGGGGTGTTGACAGTTAACAAAGGTAATAAATTATGAAAGATATAGGCATGGTGCCATACCAACAAACCACAACCACAAAGGCCTCTGCCAGCGTGCTGGTGTACTGAACTCTGTAGATTGTTATTTACTGTCTAGACAATATATATGCACCATGCTTTTCCAGGTGATATAAATAGATTTCTGAATCTGAAACAATGGCCACAATTGCCAAGATAATTTTTGGAATCGGGAAGTATGATCTAAAGCACGTCATGGCAAATTGTATTGGATTCAAACATGTTGTAGACTGACACTACAATACAGGGTGAACTTATTCAGTTAATGTTGTAAAAGTCTTAGGTAATATGACTATTGCTGAGTACGACAAGCACAACTTGTTTTTTCTACCTCCACACACAGCCCTTATTTTGTAATGGGGTGATCGAAAAAAGTAAACAAAGAAAGTTTTATATATTTTTTAATACCTAAAAACGTCTCTAGGGTCGTAACGTCCCTATTTGCATATCCTGAATCGCAGCTCCCCCTTCTTGTTCCCATTGGGAAGACAGCTACCTGTATTCCCGCCACCCTCGCTGGCCTCATCCCCCTGCTCCTGACTTCCTGCCTGCGCAGGACGTCCTGGATGTGGGGAGGGTGTGGTTTGTGAGGCGCTGCTGCTGCTGCTGCTGCTAGGCAGAGCACCACCAGGCTTCTCCTCCTGGGAACCGCCGGTCCCTTCACTGATGAGCGCTCGCGTTGTTGGCAGTAATGCGATGTTCGCTCTCTTGGGGCTAGGTTTCTTTGCCGGACTGAATTGCTCCGGCGGTGGCCATGAACATTTGTTCAGCCTCATTTCAACCCGTAAATGGGAGGACTTGAGCGGAAGACCGCAGACATGTCTGGAGAGTGTCTCTGCACGGCCAGGGGCAGCGGTGAGCTCTCGGTTGCCGACCTCCTCTGATGCTGTCCCAGAGACATGGGAGGTTGTCACTCTGTTCGTGTTCCTCAGACTGCGTCTCCGGAGAGTTG
Organism: Lota lota; assembly: GCA_026745465.1. NCBI lineage: Eukaryota > Metazoa > Chordata > Actinopteri > Gadiformes > Lotidae > Lota > Lota lota. The sequence goes on along the minus strand of JACYXH010000298.1, from coordinate 807,288 downwards.
TGGGGTCGTGCTTCTTGGTGATGGTTGGGGTGGTGGTGGTGGTGGTGGTGGTGGTGGTGGTGGTGGCGGCGATCTGTTTGGATGTACACTTCGGTTGGACCCTGACCCGGGTCAGGGGTGCTGGGGCGCTATACAGGAGAACAAAGTCCCTCTGGCTGAGCAGTGGGAGGAGCTCCTGTCCACAGAGACGCTTACTGAATATCTCCAGAGTGATGTCTGGGCAGAAGAAGCAAAAACATGATTAACAGCCTTTTAACTCCTTTTGTCACACAGTTGTCTCTAGCCATCTACAAATAAAGAGGTATACAATTAAAATGATTGTGTTGAATCAAAATAATTTTGATGGGCCTGAGAGCATTTTTGGGTAGTGGTAGTGACATTTTGGGTACAGCTAGCAAAACTATAAATGCATTCTTGCTGTACACTATATGATGTTACAAACTGTAATACGATGCACTGTATTAATAGGTGGTGCCCACCCAGCGTCTCCACCAGCATGCTAGGAACCACGTTCTGCAGGACTTCACAGTTAGTCTGCAGCGCAGGGTTACAGTTCATCTCCAACAGCCACACCTAGGATCCAACACACCTGAGACATCAGGCCCCAGTAGACCCTCAAGGTAAAAATAAATCAACATCCAGGTCAAGTCAAACAACTGAAGCAGTAAGTTAGCATAGGCGAATTAAGCTCAAACCTTTAATCACAAAGTCCAATTCAGAAATGCAGGGTTGCACCAATGTGAACCTGATTGTGACACAGGGTCAAGGGACATTTTGGTTCGAAAAAGCTTCAATATTTTGAGGTTAGGGTGTGGTTTTATGGTTACGGTTTGGTTGCCAGGACAACAGCCCCAAGACAGGGTCCACAATCCCAGGACAGGTTCCCCAAAGAACGACCCCAGGAGACTGTCGTATTGCTTTGCAAGAGGGCAGAGTTTATGATGATCATTTTAACAATATGTCGCCTGACTGGTTTTAGTGGGGATATGTCCCTAGTGTTCCTACTAAAAACTGGGCCATGGGTTAGTGCAGCTAGTTGCCTTAGGGGAAATGTAGGCCTACGCACCTTAAACTCTTCGTCAATGAGGAAGTCGCAACCAAGCAGGTCAAACAAGCCTAATTTGCGGTCCAACTTGGATTTAACTGCCAGGAAGCACTGGAACATGATCTGCTGCATGGACCTCTGGCACAGAGAGAACCGAAGAGACAGATCATTACATAACAGATACAGGTTGATTAACATTGTTTTTTTTTCTTTTGCATAGGCCTTTGGTATGAAAAAGTGATTTTCTGGAGTGTTATTTAGAGCAAAGGATGGAGCAAAGGATGTTAACATACAAAACTATTTCAGGCAAAAGATAGAGATAAAATATCTATCTTCTTGAAGAAATGAGGTCATCCTACTCCTTATTTTAAACCAACCCTTGCACAACAACAATCATTAAAATCATAATGAGCCCCCCAGGCTTACAGCAAAGTCACCCGTTATCCAATCCCTGGGCAGACCCTTTGCAACGCTGTATGTGTCGTTGACGTAGTCGTTTAATTTCTCCATGGACCACACGGTGTCCTCCTTAAGCACACTGTACAGCGGGTTCTTCTTCTGCATGTACTGTGGAAAGACAGCAGGGGGCGCAAGAGAGAGTAATAGAGAAGGGGAAAGCACGAGAGCCGTGGATCACATAGATGTTGCAATTAGCAGGTTTTGTTTCATGTGCTCGCCTACAACACATCCTAACCACGTTTTATTGCACTTCAAATCATCAAAGCATTGGGCAGGATATTATTTTTGTTATTATTTTCGATATGTGTTGGTAACTATCTGTATTAGCATATATAACATTTTATTTGATTAATTTGGGAGGCCATTCACAATAATTGAATTCACCGGCATCTCAAACGCGAGTTTTGGGAAAATGTATAAAAAGCCTTCTACATTTTCGATTAGTCTAATGCCTTTTATTGCAAAGGGCTACGCGCGAGTGTGTGTTTTTTATGGAAAAACGAAAAGTGAGTGCAGTTGGTCATTGGGGTTTTTCTGACCCAATGATTTCATTCTGTCAGCCAAATCCCAGAACTGACAACCATCCACAAGCACTGGAAGTGGAAGTGGCATCCAAGAAGGTTGTACCTGATTGGTCAGGTGGGCTGTGAGATTGTTGGATCTGGGGTCATAGGGGTCACAGGTCAATCGAGCGTAACCATGGCGAAAGAAGACCATGTAAGGATCCGTGCAGGCAATGAGGAGGTAGCAGCGCACATCAAACTTCCTTCCCTCCAGAAGTAACGGGTTGTTGACGTACCTGTAAGCACTATATCTGACTCCGCGGTTTCCAACAGAGCTGACTCACATTACATTTATAATAAGCCTATCATTGGCACCCATCATTGGCACCCATCTCAAAAAATAAGTAAGTAGTAAAGCTAAATAAATTAGTAGAGTAGAAAGTTGTAGTCTATATGTGTCAGGATTGCAAAACACTTAGTAGTCTACTACTGTGCACTATATACTTAATAATTGGAAGATAGGATTTTCCTTATAAGCATTGCTCTCTATATATAACACAGCATGGGGGGGATGAGGATCCTGTAGGACCCCTTCAGAGACCACATGTGTTGCCCATACCGTTGAGCAATGTGTGCCTGTGGGGGCCGGATGTGAGCCCTCCCCCGGTTGCTCTGGCTGAGCTCCTGCTGCTGCAGTCTCAGCCTGAGGCCAGCCACGTCCTCTGGGGTCTTTAGAAGGAAGATCCCCTTCCCCTGGTTCATCCCGGTAGGCTTACAGATCCACACGCATGCCCCCCGCTCTCCGTCTTCCACGCCTAGCAATCAGAGGAAATGGACTGCATTTAATACCGGGAGTTTCTGACCTGTGGCCACTCAGTGCTATGAAATTAGTGTCTCACATTCACCCATTCATACACACATTCTTTCAAGGCAGCAGCCAGCATGTTGGGAGCAGTTACGGTTAGATGTCTTTCTCTGGGATACTTCGACGCTTTAGCTAAGTGGAGTCGGGGATCGAACCAGCAACCTTCTGGTTTCCAGACAACCTGAGCTACTGCCAGTGCCTTGGGGCTTTTGACACCTTCTCTCTCTCATCTGCTGCTTAAGCTTCCATTCCTTTGTTTGTATCATGTTCAGCTGCACACTTATGCAATGAATCCTTTGGTGAAAATGGCAGAATATTCATTCATCACATATCCATTGTATAGCAGAACTCTGAGGATTCATTGGCCCACTGTTTAGTTAGAATATGGTATACCAGGATGTACACAAGCCTACTGGAGAGTGTTGTGCTTGTACTGCTAGCCTCTACGGTGAAACATTTCCTTGTGTGTCAGTGTGTGTGGCTCTGCCCTCTGCAAATCTGTCTCTATGGCAACCGCATGTCCTCTTGATGATTGTATCATGTCCTCAAGGGAACTGGAGAACGGTATTTTTTCCAACGCCTGCACTCTTAATGATTGCACACCTAGGTTTACTATTGAATAATTGACAAGCACTAATTGACAAGCAGTTTGGATTTTAAATCCTCTTCACTTTGTACATTTTCAAACAAACATCCGGCTATTTCACTTTTTGCACTATTCATATTTTGTTCTTACGCTTATTTATTTATATAATTGGTTACTTGTGTGCACTATCTCTCTATCCCTTTTCTTTCTCCTCCTTTTAACATTGTTGAGCAGACCTCGCAAACAAAGCATTTCTCTGTACGGTATACATCTGTCTGCTGTACATATGATCAATCAACTTTGATTCGATTTTGATCTGACCTTTGACATGACCCACACCTACTTGCCACCCACTTAAAAAGTAAAATAAAAATAAAAATAAAATACCCAGATTGGCCGGTGTCATGTTGTGCCAGGTTCAGCATGTTGTCAGATTATTTTTACCGTTCTGCTGAGCAAAGAATGCCTCCCTCTCCTCGCTCAGGTCCAGGCGAAACGTGTCTGGGAAGAATTGCTCCATCTTCAGTCTCCTGCAGAGTTCATTGGAACAAGACGACGCCCATATGGTTAGATACGAGACCTGTTGGCTGCATATTGTACACCATTGTGCGTGCCAAGGGCTCATTGAGGAACCCACAGTGAACATGAGAAACCCTTGCTGTGAGCATTGGCCTCTTGGGAAGAGCACAAGCACAAGCTTGTTTTCATCGAAGGATTTGGTAAGAAGTTCTACAAATGTTGAATTTGAAACATTTCCTTAAAACGCAAGCACACATTTACTGTGTTTTACCATCAACAAAGAAATATTACAGATTCAAACAGAAAATATGCATAACCAACATGAAGAGCTACACCAAGTCATTCAATGCTAATTCAAAGTGAGCGTGAAGATTATTAATGGGCAAAGAAAGTCTGCTTTTTGTTTGCTCACTGAAAATCCAATTTAAAAAGTTTGAAATAGAACAAGAATTGTGGACAGCTTACACCTGAGTCCTGGAGTCACTGTTCTAGTGAATAGTGACAGCTTATACCTGAGTTCTGGAGTCACTATTGTAGTGAATAGTGACCAGCTTATACCTGAGCCCTGGGGTCCAATTTATACCTGAGTTCTGGAATCACTATTGTAGTGAATAGTGACCAGCTTATACCTGAGTCCGTGAAAGTTGACCTTGGTGGAGACACGCTCATACTCGCGGAGACTGCTGAGGAGTCCAATCTTGGTGGTCAGAACCGTGTTGTTCGGTATCTGGTACAGAAGCTGGTGCCCTGGGTGTAACACAACAAAAACAGCACTCACTAATGTCATTTGCTTTGAGTGCCCTGCAATGCACTATTTAAATGCAATTCATTATTACTGTTAACTAACAGATAACATTGGATACCAACGCTATGGGTAACATTAAAAGACACATATCTAATTGGATATGCCTCTGATACATTTCTAGAACCATCCTTCTTCTGTGTGGGAACAGAACAGAGTCATTCGTTGTTTATTCAACAAAACATAAGAAAACATAATTACAGTAATACAACAGATGGTAGCAGTACCTTCTCTGAAGTGATAGTAGTTGGCTCGGGACTTGATCTCACACCACTTGAGCTTGTAGTCCATTCTGTTCTGGTCGTACATACGCTGCCACCCCTTGTCTTCACAGTACTGGCTGACGCTGCTTTCAAACAAGATGAGAAAGGGCTTGCATCACACAGCTAAACCACATGGAGACTTCCAAAGAGCCATTTATGTCAATGATTTTTGTTAAATTTTACAACAGAGGAAATCGCAACTTTCATTCTGATTTCAAATAAAGACTCAACACACTCAAAGGTGGTCATACTTGAACCTTTTTCATGATTTACATGAAATTGTTCTTTTTTGCTAAACGCTTTGTTTGGTAAACGTGTTTTTGGTAACTGTATTTTCGTACATCTTGGCCCCGTTGGCTCCTCCAATGTAGTAAAAGGGCCCTGCTGGCCCCCGGGGCTCCTGGGTCCTGACACTCTTTTCCCTCCTATCGGAGGACTTCCTGTTGCTGGAGAGGTTGCTGCTTGATGCCAGCAAGTAGCCACCTGCTCAGTTTAAACATACACACACCAGATAAACACCAGAGCAGTGTAGCTCTTTTCATTTCATATTAACCCTTAGGTATTATCAAACAAATCTTTGCCATAACGAGGTCTTGACCTCACCTATATGCAGTAAAAAAATGAACTAATAAAACATTAAAACCATTTGCTTGAAATATCCAGAGAATCTCTGACTTCAAATTCTTCTTTTTTCAGCCAAGAGTCAAGTCAGGTTTTAAGGCAACAGAATCATTGTGTACACACACACACACACACACACACACACCTAGCGCTCCATCCCAGCTCTGGCTCAGTGGATGGCTGCTCCTCTTCACAGATCCTTCATCGTCCCGCAGCCTCTCCTTCTCAGGTACAGTTCCTACTGGTGTTACTCCCCTGTCTCCCCCAGACTCCTCCTCCTCCTCCTCCCTCTCCCCTCCATGGCTCGGCTCCACGTAAGCCTCTGATGACATCACAGACGCTTGACCCCGATCGACACGGCCACACGCAAATTATTTATGGATTTTTATTTTCATCGGGCCCACCCTCAACAGGTGTCAGGTGACCTTGTGGTCTGCAGGTGGTGGATCGTAGGAGTCAGAGTGCACTAGGGAGTCCCTGTTGTGTAAAACAAGCACACAAGTGTTTTATTTTATTCATGCTGGTGTTCTACTTGGAACCGGCAGCCACCAGCTACATAAAACAACAGGCACTATCTTGAAAGGTTTATACAAATATTCTGATGATGAACTGCTGGCAAATTGTAAAGGAAGTTGTTTACATAGCAACACGTTAATTGACTCTCTTAGTGCTCTTGAGAACCAACATTAAATAGAAAATAGGCTTAAGATGTAATGCTTCAAATCGGTTGGAGAGCGGTGAACTTTGACCGCAGTTCTACAGCCACCAAAACCGACACAGCACAACACACAGCCAACATCCATTCAAATAGTACTCAGCCATTCCTTTACATTGTGTCCAAGAGTGGGGCCAAAATAAACAACCACTACTCACAGAATGAAGAGAATGCTGAATAGTGACCTGCAGGAAGAGCCAAACCCTCTGTCTTCTGTCTGCCCCTGCCATGGGCCGCTGCTGTACTCTATTACTTTGCAGAGCAAGCAATGAAAATGGTTATGCTGACTTAGAACGGGGTAAACAATCACTGGTTGCCAGGCTTCCTTAGCAACAGTTGCTAATTCTAGATTGAAATTTGCTGCAGAACAAACACAATACATAGCAAACAAGGACAGATAGCCCACTCTAACATTAGCATCATTCAATATTAATTACATTCAAGTCTTTGTCCTATAGTAATATAAGACAGTTCAAAACTGATTTGACCATTTCAAGGGGGTTGTATAGACAAACCTTTAAACCAGTAAAAAGCATTCGATAAGAAATAAGGAAGGTAGATAGTAAAAAGGAAATAAATATATAAATGTCTCATCTGATCACAACCTATTGAGTTAATGATTTATTTGTTTCTACCATAAAATGATATAACTATTGTGGGCAGTTTGTACAGACTTTGTACGGTCTGTGTTGTGAACTGCTGAATCCACCCCAAAGTATGTAGTTGATCCACATAGCATTCACCCTTCATATGCTAAATCCGCTAATGGTTCTCTGTGTGTGTGATGTGACCAAGCCCTACCCCACCCCACCCAGCCTAGCCCAGCCATGGTTAGTAATTACCCATAACCCCCTCTTCCTTTCAACACCCTCCCAGATACATTCTGGCAATCATCGGATAGATAAGACACAGCATATAGTTCTCTTGGACTTTACAAGCCTATCCAACCTGGCTTTACCATCTGCCATTTGTGTTTTTGTGGCTACTTGTATATGATAGGCTTCTGCATATGTGGAGATCTGTGTATCAAAGAGTATGTCTGTATATCAAGTGTTTTTGTATGCCACCTAGTGTCTGCTAATTGTATTGTATTGGAGTCCTTGTACATGAATTATTCAAGTGTGTAGTAATAATGTAATAATGTGTGTGTGTGTGTGTGTGTGTATGTGTGTGTCTGTGTGTGTGTGTGTGTGTGTGAGCGTACATGTGTGCCATGTTTGAGTACATGTGAGTGCGTCTTTTGGTGTATCGCCCACTAGGCGTGCTCATTTATAGCGCTGTGTGTGTGTGTGCGTGTGTGTGTGTGTGCGTGTGTGTATGTGTGTGCATGTGTGTGTATGTGTGTGCGTGTGTGTGTATGTGTGTACTTGGATACCTGTCTGTTCCCATGTTATCTTAACTGCCTGGCGCACCAGGAAGTAGTTGGCCGTTCTAGTGGTGCAGCCTCCAGCGCTGGTGTCTCAGCACAACCCATTATTTAGATAGTCTGGGAGTTGTGTGATGGAAGGCCTGGAGTTAAGTTCCCAGGTAAAGAAATCTTTGAATGGCGCTTCTTACTCCTGCGTCTCAGGATCTCCCTGACAACACACCGGTGGAGCCTACAGCTTTGATAATGAGGGTGTGTGTGTGTATGTGTGTGTGTGTGTGTGTGTGTGGGGGGGGGGGGGGGGGGGGGGGGGGTTGTGTGTGTGTGTGTGTAAAAAGGAGACAGTGAAAAACAGTGAAATCACATTTCATAAACTCCTCATTCACTGGTAGTGGACAATGTGTCATAATCCCCCCCACTCACACACACACACACACACACACACAGCATTTGGGGTAACTTGACAAGCGCTTTATAAATGCTTTATTATTGTAGAATTATTGTTATTATTATTAATATTATTATTATTATCAACTGACCTGACAACTGACCTGAAAACAGCCTTGTTCACCCGATGGCTAATCTGGGATCCAGCATTCCTACTATGTTAGAGCAGAACTTCTGGGGGATGACGACACAGAGCCTGGGCCGGAAAACAGAAACTGCATGGGGCAGGAGTTAGGCTTGTTTCCTGTTTCGGTAAGGAGATATTCTAGTGGATAAAGCATTCAGAAGGCAATTTTAATAGGGGTATTTCTACAGTAGCCAGTCTACACGGTGTTGATTTGAAACCATTACTGACACTTTTGACCATTTACTACTGCTGGCTGAGTGCCAATTACGCGCTTACAGATCCAGCATAATGATTGGTCAAAATATTTATGGAGCGAAAGAAAGTGAAACGCCCCGTTGACCCAGATTTGGGCTAGTCTGCGATTATACTTTAGATATGAATCTAAAGACTGATCTGTGAGACTACCTGAACTATTCTGAGACCAGCCACATACACCTGAAAACGGACTTAAGAACAGTCTCATACATTGTGCACTTTCTCTTCAGGTATTTGCTTGTCATAAAATGTGCTTTACATGGCGAGAAGTGTAAAGAGGAAATATCAAACATGCAGACGAAATACTGATACAAATTACAGACAGGGTGTGTTCTGTGTGTTCTGTACCTTACATTTGAGAACACCCACTCACTGTTTACTTGTGCAATTAGACAAACACAAAGCTACAGTACAGGTCCTATTTAAGCTTATACCTTATCATCTTTTCAAATAGCATCATGTTCTAAAAAGGCCATTATGCTATACCCATATTATATTGTACAACCAACCATGTCAGCAAACATGAGATAGGGCCTTGCAGACTCTAAACTCTGCATTGCACTTTGCAATGTGTCAGCGCAGTAGAAAATAAAGGCAATTTGGATGTTGCTGTTGGTTTGCAGTTGGCTTTCTTCCCTACAAAAACAACCAAACTTTTATTCTACTATTAGATGTCTCTTTTTCTGAAAGGCAATAGACATATTCTCCACAGAAAATATTTTGTTGTAGATAGATAGCCTCATGTTATCTCCTCAGATTCTTAATAAGATCTGCTCCATCCTTGCTTGTTTTATTATTATTATTGTATTACATTGATAGCCAATAATAACTGCTGATGCAATAGCAAGAACTACTACTTTGACAGGGAAACCAAGTAGTGAGTGTGTATGTGTGTGTGTGTGTGTGTGTGTGTGTGTGTGTGTGTGTGTGTGTGTGTGTGTGTGTGTGTGTGTGTGTATGTATATGTACAGTGCATGAAATCATGGAGGTGTGCGTCAAGAGTACTTGATATTTGTCCAAGCACAGAGAAAATATGAAATATGAAATGTTTTGGACTTTTGACACATGTTCTGTATACTCAAGCTTCACTTGAATATATTATATTTCATCCCTAGTCTATTCTATTTCCTGTCAATGTCAACGGCAGGTGTTATAAATAGCTGCTCTTCCTCCAACAGTACACAGACACAGCACCAGTAGCCCAAAACAATTAACAATGGCACATGCATTTTAAAGCTGCGTTCTGTTGGTCAGGTTGGCGAGAGAAATTCAGTGCACAATCCCAATTGATGAATGTAACATCCTAGCCCTGTCCTCAACCTCCCCCACAGCTAACGTAACAACTTCCCCCTCTCCTCTACCTCACCTGATGCTAACTTAACAACTTCCCCCTCTCCTCTACCTCACCTGATGCTAACTTAACAACTTCCCCCTCTCCTCAACCTCACCCACCGCTAATGTAACAACTTCCGCCGTCCCTTTGTTAGAGAGCGGTAAACCTGGAATGAGTGGTTATGGCCACGTCCTCCGCCCCGCAACCAACGGTAGGAATCTGGTCGAGCGACTCACAGAGCGTGTTCGGGCCGGCACCGGAATCCGCTTTCTGGGGCTCTCTGCCAGTCCTGGGGAATGTGCTTCGGTGTGACGTCACACAAGTTCAAGATCTCATTCATGATTATCCTTATTTTGAGTTAGTGAGTTGCTTCTTTTCACGGGACACAAGGCTACATTGTGATTATTATCGCTGTAAATCCCGAACGGACCAAGACTTTATAATTCTTTATGCAGCCTTATAAAGCAGATGTTTTACATCAAGTGTGAACTCATGAACACAGGACACTACTCATCAAATAGATGGAACAATACTACAGCTTGTATTGTTTCCAAAATATCTCTTTATGTTCACCATAAAGGATGCGCTATTCAAAAACTTAAAAGTCCTGATTTCAGAAACGGCAAATAGCAGTAATGGTAATTATTTGTGTTGGTGTTCAGGTGAATGTTGTGAATCATCCACGCTGAGTATAGTTGAATAAAAGCATTCCCTAACCCATGCAGCCCAGGGGCTTAATGTAGTCAACCGCCAAATGGCTTCTGTGTTTGTGCTTCTGCTGATAACATCAGAGGTGCGTTTAGTCAACTGAACCCCCTCAGCTAGCAGGCCTAATTAAACACCAACCCTCTCCGGCTGTATTTATCTACGTTTTGTGTGCGTGTGGGAGAGACAGATGACAAGAGAGAGAGAAAGAGAGATAGATGTTTGTGATTCAAAAATAAATGTTTGCTTTATTTTTCCGTGTCCATTTTCCCTGAAGGTACAGTACGCTAGGCGAAGCTGCAGTTGGCTTAAACCCCTGTCCCTCACAGTACAGGCAGGGACACAATGAGGGCTGGACTGTTTGCTATGAGGCAAAAATGAGGCGTTTAAAAAGGACCTCTGTTCAGGCTGTAACCTGAGCCTTAGGCCTACCTGACTGAGGCCAGGCATTCCGCTCACCACCAAGGAAGGAGTCGTCTGTCCCCCCCCCCCCCCCCCCCCCCCCCCCCCCCCCCCCCCCCCCGCAACACAATGAACACAGAAGGGTTGAAAGAGGAAAGCTTTTAAGCAGACGTTTAAAAGCTAGCATGACTATAGATCTGCGTTGGCTTCCGGTATTGTGTTGGCCTTGTTGCAGCTGGCGAGCCGGCCCATGCTGGCGGATATACTGACTATCATGACCGCCAGGACACAACTGTATGTTTAATTGGTGGCTGTTATTACTGAGTCTGGTGGCTGGAACACAACTGCAGTCAAACAGTGGATCACTTGCTATCTGGTCGTGCTCTGGCTGCATCCTTCAGTTGGATGTTTGTTAGCTATACGGTTGTTAACATAATCCCATTCTTGTGGATAGATGAAGCACACTTTATTTGTCTTATTTGATTTGTCTACATTTTCAAACATGTTACTAAAATGAAATGTGATAACGGTATGGGGCTTGTCAAATGTTATCAGAAGATGTACCCTTAAGAGTCCTTTGAGAGTGAGACTGCCTGTCTTTACTGTACTTTATAAAGAAACTTGACTTGAAAATGAGCTAAATGGCACATTTTCTATATAACATAGGAAGCAATTCAAAATCCCAAGGAGAAATCATGACACAAGGCATCACTTTTTGACATTGACATTTGTTTTTATTTAACTTCTTATTTATTGACATAACACAGTCCAAGTCAGGCAACAGACCATCAAAAACGAAGTAAGCGTGGGCATTTAGAGTATCATAGTTTAATTGGATGAAAGAGAGAAACAATAAAAACACTCAAGACTTTAAAACAGACTAGCAGTTACAGTACATTGCATCGAACGCATGGCGGAACCCAATTTAGCCCTCTGCTGGAGAGGAAACGAGCCAATCGGTTCACTCAGAATGCCTTCTCACGGACCGCTGCTCAGAAGTGAAACTCTGACACGAGTCACGTGGAAGGAAACTCAAAACTCAACCATTCTTCCAGTGCAAGGTTCATAGTTTCATAGGTTCACAGGAAATGTGGGTCAATCATCCATTGAGTGTCTCCCAACAATCGACGTAAGAGGTACCTCAACATGCGCACTGCTTGTTCACGACAGATCTGCATATGCAAAGATTCTTTTCCTGGGTGCAAGAATGAGAAATAAGGAAGTAAGCGAGAGTAGAAGGTAGCGCCACTTAATAGACGGCATTACCAGACAGTATTAGACACAGATCAGAAAATCTAACCGTGTCTGGTAAGACGTCTATCAACTGGCTGAACACCTCTCACCTTCACCTGCACACAGAGGAAGGAAGCGAGCTGAAACAGATCAAAAAAGAGCATTCAGAGAACTAGGCAGGGGGGGAAATTAGTGCTTCGTTCGAGTTTGTGTCACCTTTCCAAATTATTCTATACACATTTGACATCAGAACTGTGAATAAATACAAAATCATAATCATGTAGAAAGTAGCCTAAGCAAGCTATGCCCATTAGTGCAAATAACTCATCAGCAAGGCAAACCGTTCACACAGCTGTGTGACACAAGCTGAGAGAAAAGGCCTGACAGCACTGAAAGCCAGCTATTGCAGTTCCCCATAGCTTAGATAGTGGCGCTAAATGAGCAAATAAAGGTGTGGCTAAATATTTGAGGGGGCAATTCACCCTCCTTAAACAAACGAAATAAATTTCCAGCTCCATGTTTATTATTTGCCTTTGACTGACTCTGTCAACCATTTAAAAGGTTACTGCGTAATGTGTCGAAACCTCTCCCCTGACAGGGTATCAAACATGCTTTACAAGTGAAATAAGGAAGTACAAAATAGGCGTCCTTTGTATTCACTTAAAGTTCATTGCTGATGTGTTATAAAGTCTTTCTGTAAAATGTAGTCTTCCCCCACAAAAGGATTGTCGTTATACACTAAATGTAAAAGATGACATAGCATAGAGTAATGGCCCACAATGGCTTCACCTCTATTAACATCCGGAAGTTACTCAGGTGAGCTCATGTGTCAGTTACAGGATGTAACCATGCAGGTGAGTCCAGCTCGACCAATCACTGTCACCCAGCACTTTGTGTGCATGTGTGGGGGAGGGGCTAGGAAAACGACTGCCAGCATGACCGGTGGAACCACCTAACTGTCTGCTATTCTTTGACTAGGCTGGGCGGGCTTTCTTTGAATAAGGAAAAGAAGAAAAAAAAGAACAGGACAGGGAAGTAAAGCTGTAAAGAAAATAATAGGTGAGCTCAAGGGAGCAAAAGTCTACTCTTTCTAATTTCCTGGGGGGGGGGGGGGGGGGGGCTACTCTAGCAAGTCAACTCTGTCATTGTCGGACATAGCTTGAATTAAAGAGCTAAGACGACTGCGATGCTAAACCACCTAATAGCTACACTGCTCCTGTCCAGTCATCCCTTACTATTCAACTTCTTCTATTATTGAAATGTCTACAGGATATAAAATAACAATATATCATTTGTAAATAAATAATACTACATGAATAAATATAACTAATATACACACATATATTATATTTGGTTCACTCTTTATATAAAAGGAATATATCTAATAGTATCTCTATACAAATACTGACACTGTAATAGTGGCACAACAGAGCCGTGGTGTGTGTTTGAGAGCAGGCGCCGGGTGTCGTATGTGGGCCCCCAGGAAACATCGTTACCAGACAGTGTTAGAAGACCAGTCATACAATCAAGCACTGCCAGGTAAGATGGGTCCTGGGAGCCGGTTCTTCCAGATGACACCCTCAACACACAGAGGTCATGCTAGCATGCCATGCTAACATTGCTTAAAATCAACAGGTCAATCTGTGTGTGTGTGTGTGTGTGTGTGTGTGTGTGTGTGTGTGTGTGTGTGTGTGTGTGTGTGTGTGTGTGTGTGTGTGTGTGTGTGTGTGTGTGTGTTTGCTGCTAGCAGATGGCTATCATCATCATTACCAGGCAGTATTAGAGAGAGATATGACATCCAATGCTGCCTCGTAAGATGGAGATAACCACCCAGTCAACATACATCCAATATAGGCACAGTTGCCAATACAACTGCTAGTCATACCTGGCACAAATGAAGTTGATATGAAATATCACTAGAATTTCTATTTTTAGATCATATATATCAGGCCTGATATATTTATCATGTAATGTTTGTACATTAATACAATAGTAACCGTTTATGAATTACAACAGTCGAAAATTGGTTCTGTCTCAAATGGATATTTGGAACCCACCTACCTCCGAATGTTTAGTTGAGCTATTTTTCTGCATGTGGTTCTCATCTTAAATATGCTCTCACAGAACATTGGGCCACGGTTGTTAATGATTGGCCAAACCTGTTCTGACTGGTCTGGATCTATGGCACAGGGTGCTTGGAAGGGCTTTCACACAAATGGATGGCAAATTAAAAATAAATACACTTTGTTTTGTATATAAACAACCACAAGCCACAGGCTGTGATATCAAAGCAAGGGTAGCACCACGATCGTGTGGCAAATTCACGCTACGTCCTCATGTGACTATGATTGTGTATTAATAATGTGTCATTGAAGAGGTGAGGTTTAAAATGTATGACCAGACCGATCCATTTTCCTGTCTTTGTGTTTACTGTGTGAGGAAAGGCTACAGGAATGCTGCTGGGTGTGTGTGTGTGTGTGCGTGTGTGTCTGTGTGTGTGTTTGTGTGTGTATGTGTGTTCGGAAGGTCATTGAATGGCCCTCGTTTACTGAATAACTTGCCGTATTGGTACACGGCGTGAAACATCACACCCTCTGCCATTCTACCTTAAAGTATTGTTATTATGCCTCAATTAACACACACAAATGAGCACAGTTTGAAGACACCTGTATTCTAAACACAACAGGTGCAATTTATATTGGCCAATGACACAGGAAAACAATACAGAATTCTCGAAAACTACAGACTTTTCTAGACTTTTCCATGCATGTTACGTGATGACTGAAGACATTTTGCAGTAAAAAGAGATCAAAAGAAGAGGAGGAGGGAGAGAGAGACAGAGCAAGAGAGAGAGAGAGCGAGAGAGAGACATGAGGCAGACATAAGGAAACGAGGAGTTCACTGAAACAAGATGGAGAACAAAAATAGAGAACGCACCTGTAAGCTTACCGTCATGAAAGGTACCCCCAAGGAAAGAATGTAACAAAAGGCTGTGAGTTTGGGTACGGTTGGAGAGCGGGGGGAAGGAGGGGGATGAAAAAGAGAGAGAGATAGAAAAAATAGGTCTTGAATTTCCAACCAGTGGGCTGTGAGCGCTGGATGGACTCCTCTCGGTCGGTCAGGACCCCATGAAATGAGAAAGCCAAGTAGACCTGCTCTCCCAGACTCTAGTTAGTTAATCATCAGTGGTACAAACCATGGCGGCAGGCCCTTTGAGGAACAACAGACAGAGAGAGAGAGAGGGCGGGAGGGAGAGAAAGAGAGGGGAAAAGAGATAAAGGATTAGCCCAGAAAAGTTAAAATGATCTGGTCGAGGGAGGAAGAAAATGGCCACCAAAGGGAACTATGACTAGTTCAAGAGTTACCTGAGCAAACAGCTAGCCTCAAAAACCTCCACCAAACTTCCTCACATTTGTTTTTTTGTAGTCTGTAGTTTTTGTAATTCTGGTTTTGTCCAAATCTCCTCCTCTCTTCTGTATAAAGGCTAGTTATGGTATTCTTATTAGTATTGGTTGGGGTTCATCCCCTGTCCTAACACTACACTGGTTGTTTTCCCTGGGAGCTCACAGCACTGTGCTGGGCCGGCACTGGGCTGTGGCTTTATGCTGTGGCCCGTGGTAGTGAGGCGTGACCAGGTAACCCGGCCCTCTCTGCTGGAATTTGACTCCAGTGTGAAATGAACAAGCCTATAGGTAGGCCTACACCTGCCTTGCCCTTAATCAATAGTTGGTGTCTTTGTGGGGAAACAAAGGAAGGTTGAAATCCAAAACCTTATTTAAGAGTGGGACATATCTCAAGTGGTGGACACCACCACCTAGTTGGTGGGCCTGCAGAACGTTGGGAAACTCAGTTGAGCTAAACTGGGAAGTTTGGTCCTTCATTTTCACACTAAAGCCATTGAAGCTGCAGGTGGTTCTTTCAACTTATGCTTCTTTTGCATTTGAAATGTTCTCATGTATGTGTGCAAGATATTCAATAATGGAAATAATTGCATTTATACCCCTTTATAACCCTTTTTTATAGAATTCTGGTTTTCGAATGGCTTCTGCCAAAGAGGAAGTGGAAATGAATAAAAATGTATCTGAAATATAGAATTGATGGTATAAATTCTTAAATATTTCTTAAATTGTATCATTTTAATTAGTAATTGGATAATTAGTAACTATTGTAAGCAATGTAAGATGTAAGAATGTCCATAAGAGTATCAACTGAACAACTTAAATGACATCACATCACTATGTCATACTGTCTTTCAAGCAATCCATTGAATCAAAAACTGCTTTAAGTTAACCTATAACCCCATTTAGTGATAAGCGATAGCCTTTCCTCTTCATGTGTCACTCACTCTCTGGCTTCAAGTGCTCAACTGTAAGTAAACATACTAAAAGCGACCATTGAGAAGTAAGGCCACCATTTTGTAACCTTGTCTTTTTCCGTACTCCCCGCCCTATTGTCACCCCCTTGTACACTTGCTCACAATCATGTGACTCACTGCTATTCCGGTGGATGAAAGAATTGAACAAATGCTTCCCTTTCCACCAATCACAGTGTTCCACCTCGCGCTGTATTCACTGCAGTACAGTACTCAACATTTTCCCTCCATTTTCTCCTACACCGTTTCAAACTTCATAAGTACACGTCTAAAAAATGTATTTTATGTAAAGAAAGGATTGCTGAATATATGCCCTAAAAAGGAACTGAAACTGACGAAGTAGTTCAGCTGACTAAACATTTCAGTCAGTCTGAACTTGCGAGTGGAAGCTTGGAGGCAAGTAAAATGGATGAGCTGAGCAGACATTTTATGAGCCACACATCTACACTAGGCCAAAGTCTTCAATTTCAAATTTTCTTCTAAATATTTAAATAAAAAAATACATTGTATTTATATATCCCTTTAGCAATAACTCCATTCAACCTGTAGTTGACACATAGTAATGAAAGACATTTTGAACAAACTACAACTATAGAATTAAGTTTTAAATTGTACGTTTCCATCCCATAAGAAACCATAGAAAATGTTGCTCATTAAATAGGCTAGGTTTTTAATTTATTGAAAACTTTAATATACCCATTCCTATGCCAAAATATATTTTAACATTGTAAAAAAAGGAACCTGATTTTACATTCATATTACTAGGCAAGTCTGGCAGTTTGCCTTTACCTGCCCCAACTGGTCTATCCAGTTTAGGAATGAGAGTTAGCTTTCTATTGTCTCTAGTCCTTTCTCCCTGTTTAAATGGAACTGGAATTTGATACAGAGAATGTTCCTTCCCATCGAAACTAACTGGATGTTTGTATATCTTTAGACAACAGCTTCTTAAAGTGACCTAGTTGGGATTGCCACCACATTTCCTATTGTGGTACGTGGCTGTTAATCAATAAAACAACAAATATCCGCTACGTTCTAGCTAGCTGAGTAACGGGTTGCCATATTTAAAGATAGGAAAAAGTAGAATAAAGAGAGAATCACCATTGTAGGTTACCCGGTCCTTCCCAGGTGTGTTCATCGAGCCGTAAAACCAAAGACAAGAGGCATCATTGTATCAGGGGCTTGGTCGCCTTCGTCAGCTAGTCTTCCTCGTCTTTCCTCTTGCTTGAAGGGCAGTCGACCTCTGTTGTGTTGGCCTCGTGAAAACGTTCCCTATTTTCAAAGGTAGACGCCGTCGCAGAGTAGTCAAAACGGAAGGGAACCGGCCAAACCCAGAAGGTCCGCCCGGAGAGTTAAACCGTGCATCGAGTCTTTGCTTCGCTCGGTTAAAGTCGTCGCTGTTCGTTGTTCTCCAAGAGTCCCCTTCAGTCGTTGTAAGGCGAGTAAGCTCCTCAAGAAGAGAGACCGAATTTGTAAAGGGTTTGGTTTACATGTAGCCTGGCCCCCTTCCCCCCACAGGTGTAATTTTCAGGTCGCAGCCAATCTCCTTAGCCTCTGGCACTCACAGGTGTGTCTCCTGCGCGGCTGTTAGCCAATGGAAGTTGAGACCAAAACTTTATGCCCACCCTTTGCCAACTCCCTCTATTACAGTTTACCTGCCCCCACCCTGCACTCCTCTCATCCGCCCCCAGGTACCTTGTTGTGTGAATGCGTTTGTGTGTGTGTGTGCGTGTGGGTGTTTGTGTGTTTGTGTGTTTGTGTGTGCGTCTGTGTGTGGGTGTGTGTGTGCGATTGCGTGTTTTTATGATGTCAGCGCCAGCTCCTGTGGGAATGGCCTCTTGTGTTCCTTTGAAAACACAAACTGCACCACCATCAACCTCCAACTCATCCAGCAAGAGAGAGCCCACATCGGCGCCTCGCACACACAGCACATATAGAGCGCCTTAAAACACCAACAGCAGGGAAATATGTGTCCACGTGCGATACTATCAGACAGTATAGAGGCTCACAAACCTTTCGCCCAATTCATAGAGACGCACGAGACGTAGCCGTAACCTGAAATACCTGCCCTTTGCCCTCCCTCTTCTCTCCTCTCCTCTCTCTCTGTTGTACTCTTTTCTCTCTCGCTCGTCGTTTCACACACCCAGTTTTTTCCTGGAGGCCCAACAATACCCCATTCAGTTGACAGTGGGAGCGACAGGTGAACAAAGCCCGGACCAGGGAAAACAGGAGAGCGGGAGGAGAGGAAGGGGTGGGGGTGCCGTTGGAGAGGGCCCCGAGTGAAGGGGAGAAGAGAGGAGGAAAGGGTGCACTGGGGTCGGGTAGCAGATGGGGGGTCGGGGGGGGGAGATTGTGGTGGTCTCCATACACCTGAGATGTAGTCCATCACTCTGGTGGTGGTGGTGGTGGTGGTGGTGGTGGTGGGTAAGGCGGGGGGCTACTCAATGCTAGGCTAGGCTAGGGCTGGGCGCGGGGGCCCAACAGCCACTCTAGGTCCCGAGGTGTAATTGTCTGGATTAGCTTTTCAACAATGAGCACAAAGCCAGAGCCGTATCCTGTTTCTCTGGGGTGTGGTCGTGGCTGAGGTGGAGCTGCACTGTATGGTTAACTGCCAGGACACACCAATTCTTATACCTCCTACACAACACACTACTGACCTGTAGAACTATGACAGGACACAGCAATTCTTATACCCCTTATACAACACACTACTTACCTGTAGAACTATGACAGGACACACCAATTCTTATACCCCCTATACAACACACCACTGACCTGTAGAACTATGACAGACTATCTGTTCTATCTATCTATCTGTTTGATCTATCTGTTCTATCTGTGCATCTGCCTGTCTGTCTGTCTGTCTGTCTGTCTGTCTGCCTGTCTATCATAGAGGACCAAGTATTAACGTTTATCTGACTAGTGTATGTTAAGTTTTATGGTATCAACAGGGAGGCTGTTATAGCCTAGTAATGAATTTGTAATTATATGCTTGTAATCCTCTGGTTGTTATCGTATATTAGTAAAACTGTGTTTGTGGTGATGTCATTATTGTTGCTTATCATTGTTAACTAATAATGATTAATTAAATGAAGATAGATATTATCAAGCTATATTTTCTTTCTTATTACCTTCCAACCATAGCCCTAGAAGCACACAACAACTAGACACTGAAATGAACCTCAACTAGACACTGATATGAACAACTAGACACTGATATGAACTACTAGACACTAATATGAACTACTATACACTCATATGAACAACTAGACACTCATATGAACTCCTAGACACTAACATGAACTACTAGACACTGATATGAACAACTAGACACTGATATGAACTACTAGACACTAATATGAACTACTAGACACTCATATTAACTACTAGACACTCATATGAACAACTAGACACTTATATGAACTACTAGACACTAATATGAACTACTAGACACTCATATGAACAACTAGACACTCATATGAACAACTGGCCATTCATGTGAACTGCAATAGAAGATTCACATTGAAGACACAATAGGATGAATGGATCGTTTAAAGTACATTTTAGTACATTTTTTTTTACCACACTCAGTTGAATGACCGGGCCATGAATGACCGGAATAAACTGACGTGCATTTCCTTCTAAAAAAGTAATCTGTGAGTGAGGTCAGCTGTATCTAGTCATCCCAAAGGCTCCAGTCTGAAAGCTTGACTTTGTTTATGGTCATTTGCATCCCAGATGAGGGCAGGAGTGAAGCACGGAGCTCTGGCCGGGGATCATTTGGGTATCTCCGATGGTTATCTTCTAGGACTGTCACGCAACGCAGGACGCAAGCACATTTATCACTAGTGCTCTCGCCCAACAGCCTGAAACACAGTACAAACTCATTCGCATGCACGCACGCACGCACACAAACACCACACTCACAGATACACATGATTACAGATACACACAGACACATACACACACCACATGCATGCTTGTGCGTACGTGCACACACATACACACACACACACACAAATGCATACAGATACACATTCACACCACATGCACGCACATGCACACATACACTCCCCCACATACTAAAACACACACACAGACACACTCACCCACACACACCAGACATACACACAAAAATAAACAAACAAATATACCTATAACACACACATGCCCACACTACAAACACATGTAGGCTATTTTCTTTATATCCGCCATAAACCCGCAGTTTGAGCTAAAGTCAGTTGAGCTCCCCTTTATGTTTCAGGCACAATGGAAAGTGTTCCTAGGTACAACACACTGAAGTTTGTGTCTGATTATATCCAACCCTGTCAAGCTTATAGCTGTTTGTTGAACACGGACAATGTACAATAAATACACTGTACCAGAGATAGCTCGGAGCTCATTTACATGTTGTTCCTCAGACGGCGTCCCTACAACACCATCGATACAGCAGACATTTACAGAGCAACGTAATTATTAGAAAATAGATGATTAGAAAAGTAGACTACAGTGACAACATAATACACATACTCTCTATCATAACGGTGGCCAGGTGGATACAGAGTAGGATCTCCCAAGTTCTACAGCAGAAAAAAAGTGAATCTAATAAATGACTAATAGTACTAATAATTAATAGAATATATAATAAGAATGTAATAATTAACATTAGATAGCAGAAATGGTTCTCTCCCACGTTATATTTAAAATGTAAAAGTGCTACACTCTTCTTATGCTCAGTGGCAAGGTGTTCCGCTGGCTGACATACAGTGATGTTACTTATAGAGAGATAGATCACACATAGAGAGATAGGTTATACATGCTACACAGCTGTTTCCCCCCTCAAGAGGAGTGGACAATTAAAAGAGCTGCTGGACCATTAATGGAGAAACACTCCTGTGCCTACTGTGTCCTTCACAGAACAAAGGAGAAGAAGTATGTAAAGAGTTTGGAACGAATGATGCGGTCTGCAATACAAAATCGGAAGGATGGATGTAACTTCTAAATATAGGAACAACCAAAACCATTTCCCCACATAGTTGTTTGTTCTTGTCATGATCAGGGTTTTATAAGACTGGCATTACAGCCATAGCCAGTAAGAAACGTGTTCCTCCATAGGTCTTAAATGGAACAGTACTATGGTACATTACATACTGCCTCAACGCTAGATAGACAAGCAGAGCAGTAAAAAACGAGAACAAATAAATAAATTACAACCACAGTCTGTCCTTCAATCTACGAATTGTTGATTTCCCCTAATTGGACGCCCCCACCCTTCCTCCCGCTCCACCTCCACCTCCACCTCCACCTCTTCCTCCCACTTAATGCCAACATGCAGCATCTGTTTGGTCTCTCGTCTGTTGTTTTATCCACCTGCTGGTCCTGGTCTCCCCCGTCTGCTCAGGTGCCTGGGAGGTAATTACGGAGGTCTACATTGTCTTACAGGAAACGTGAGGACGTAGCCCAGGTGTGATGTCTAAAGGCCCTCATTATTCTGATCAACGCCAGGCCGCTGATTTCTCCTCCATCGTCCCTCTTGCCAATTAGCCCAGGAACAAACAGGTTCCTCCTCCATGGCAAAGGTAAACATGTAAAAGGTATTATGTACAAATGTTTCAACAACATTTCAAGTCAAGGGCACTGGTTGAACTGACGAGAGTGTGTTATAAGATTTTAATGTGAGGAGATCGAACTCCTCTCTGTATTGCTTACCATAATCGTAAAATCACACGGGGGGGTCGGAGTCGGGAGGGAGAGGGTGGTGGGGGATGTGGGGGGAAGGGGGGGGGGGGTCTCGCGACTGCATCCCTGCTCCAACTTGCCGCTTGCTGCCACTAGCAGGGGGTAATTGGCCCCCGGGGGTGTAAAGAGGCGGGATGGCGTGTGTATGCACAGAGCCGTAGCCAACCGTCTCCAGTGGGGGCTGTTGCCATGTCGACGGAGTAGAAGCGGAACGAGACATACCAATTATGACTGCTGCATCACCTCCACAACAAACCAGGTGAGCAGGCTTGGTCTTACAGGGGGAGAGAGACAGACCTCCTGTTGAGCCACTGTTAAGCAGTTCAGGTTATAAAGTATATAGATCCATTACAAACAAATGCCCATATAGAATAAGTTCTTAAAATGTCAAGTTTCATGAAACTCGAAATCGGAGACGTAATTGCTTGACACAGATAATACACAAATAATATCTCCCCCAAAGCCAAAGTCAGACCTGATCATTTAATCTGAAAATCCTGGATTTGTTAAAAAAATTAAATACTTTAGGTAACTTTGACTTTGCTATTGTTCAAAAACCGTACTAACATTCTTTAGATTACAATATCCCAGGTCTTTTGCCAATGGACAAAACATTTCCCGTTTCAAATAAATACTTAATAAAACTTAAAACACACAAACTGACCCAAAAACAAATACACATACACACACACACACACACACACACACACACACACACACTGGTTATGTTGTCTGTTCAACACACCTGGAGAGCTTTCGCCCGTGTCATGTTTCAGTAAAGATGAGAGAGAGAGAGAGTTCATCCACGGTTGGGGTTTTGTTTAGGAAATGAGTCTAAATGCTGTGCTTGAGGTCATATTCATTGTGCTGCTCTTCTCTTAACCGCCCGACTACCGGCCTAAACCCTGTGTGTGTGTTCAGTCAGACTGCATTATGAGCAGCAATGACAGTGTCCCAACTTCAAACACACCTGCTCCTTCTCAATAAAACACTGTATTTGTCATTACACGTCATGCACTGACTATGTCATGTGTTTACGCTCGCATTAGCAAGACGAAGAAAGACAATGATGTTCAGTTGAATCACAAAAGTATGGCTGGGTCGGTATTCCAATGTTTGCTTTGGTGTTCAATGGGGACAGCAACGACTTTGGGACACGAGACACCTTCACAAGGACGGCAGTTGTAACACAATATTAACAAACAGGTTATTTCAGTGCGTTGGCAACGAGAAACAGACAGCAACAACAATGGGGCAAGGATTCACAGCCTACCCACGCATATGATTAGTTAAAAAGAAATTCATGGTTTGTAAATATCTACTATATTTATGAAACTAAAATGATAACCCGCTATGGCAATACATTAAGACTTTAATAATTGAAATGCAAACTGATCAGTACGATACGATACACTTTATTTATCCTCAAGGGGGAAAACTACATTGGTCACCCATGCATACAATCAAACAACCTCACTAACCCCATACGTCAGACTCCAAGAGGGCTTGCTCACAGCTCAGTGATAAGTGAGTGACTCAACATACAGAATTCCTAAAGTATAAACACTGTGATAAAACATTTGATGTTAGTGTAAGAAGATTAAAAAAAAGGTTGTCACGACAACCACTGCAAAAATGTTTGGGCAAAGAAAACATTAATTGTTGTGAAATGTTTGTCTTCAGCTTTAAACAAAACTAACAAGTTATCTCAGTCAGCTAACTAGAGGCACACACTTTGTTAGTTCAAACCCTGTCTAGATTTCTGTAAACTACATAGACTCAGTAGATAATAGTTCATAGATAATACCCAACTTGTGTCTGGCTTTAGTAGAGAATGCAAATACATCTGTGTGAACTTCAGTATTTGTTCACAAAGACTTATGTGCTTTCAAATAAGCAATTCCTCTTCAGTTTTCCTCTCATTGCAGATAACGGTGTAGGAATTACAAATAGAGAAATAGAATTTGGCAATTTAAACAATCGTTTAATTCTAGAGCTCCATTTATATCCAAAACAATTATCCAAAACCAGCAATTTCATATCAACTCTATTGGGGTCAATATTTCTAAAATGATTATAACATCAAACCATTATGTTTTAAACTAGTATGCACATAATGCACCAGTTTGTAAACTAAAAATGCAGTATTATGTTAAACCTCAAAACAATAACTGCCCTATAGCATATTTTATCATCTCTATAGGCAGCATTGAAATATTTGTAGGGATATGATTGATCTTTATACACCCTACTATTATTACATCTTAGAAATGACAACTTAGAGCTCCAAAACAAGTTGAGACTGAAGGAGCTTTCCCTCTGACGGACTATAAGTCAAAGCTGGGACTGAAGCTAATGCAGGTCATTGTCACTGTCTGACCCCGTAGGTCTTGCTTCTTCTCTGTCTGTGCAAAATAATGTTTCTTATGTGGTG